>VYZV01016423.1:32021-46588 GCA_013401275.1 Pandion haliaetus
CATATAAGAATTCAATTCACAATATCCAGTCCAGGCATCTCACACGCTGAACACCCATCCAATGTGCTAAAACAATCAGCTAAAGGACCAGCAGCATCTAAAACTATATGCAAGACGGACTGAGCAGGAAAGACTGGGGATGCTTCTAAAGTCCCTTTGGTGGGACTCTGCTAGACTCAGATGAGACTGTTTTAATAGGAAACCCTTAATGGTCAGATCTCAGATGTTCTAGTGCTTTATCTCCAAGCTTTGTCTTCGTACCTCATAAATAGTTGAAGAATTCTTCAATTTTGCAGCTGTTATTGTAATTAGCAAGCTAAATTACTTCTGCTTTTAAAACCATGAATCACAGTTAACTGCTTAATGTTACTGCCGTAAGCATGCTTTATTGACATCTTAAACCCTTTCATTGTGAGACTGCCTTTTCTTTCCTTGCATAGACCTCTGTTAATAAGTCCTGTGTCCCTACCCAAATAAGTGGCTCATCAAGCACCTCTCAACCCAGCTGAGACAGTTAGTGATCAGTGGTTTTGTAAGTAATTTTTGTTGTACATTTGTTTATGTGCTAAGGGCCCAATTTAGCCTTCCTCTTTTCTAAAACTGTGGCTGTAGTTCACCCTGAAACTTCAAAGTGTTTTGTTTGTTCAGGGGAGTAAAAAAAAAAAAAAAAAATCAATTGCAGACAATTTCTCTCATCTCAGAGATTCTTTTCCACTACCAGTGCTGCACAGTTATGTACCTTTTTTTTTTAGAAAAGAGGAAATCTGCTGCATTTTACCTATAGGTGATTGATTTCATTAGTATCTGAACTTATTCCTTTGTTTATAAAGGAGTTTGGATATTTTTATATGAATGAAATCTAGATAAAAGTTGTTGTTGTTATAGTTACCAAATCAGATACATTCCTGGTGGGACTCCACTGGTTTTATCACATTTCAAGAGGGTGAATTCAATCTAATACTTTGAAAACCTTTATTAACTAGGGAAGGACTGGAAATAAAATGTTTTAATATTTACAAATACTGTGTATTGGTCACTGATAAAGAGGAAGCATATTTGCACAGCTATGACATTTCACTTACCTCTCCATGTGGATGTGAGACCATCAGAAATTGATACCTTGAATCTGCATCTCTATGTACCTAACCGTAATTATAGTATAGTAATGCGTTGAAATTCAGATGCTGTGCTGGATAGAAATGCCGCGCAATTTCCTTCTTTCCCAGGTCATCAGGGAAATTGATAGGCAACCAGAGAAGAATTTAAGTACTGCAATACCTAACTTCTTAGAGCTTTGCAGACAAACTGTATTTTCTCCTTTTTCAATGCATGGGGAAAGAGAGGTGTCACAGAAACTTGCAAGCTGAATAGGGATTCACATGAAATAGTCAAGCTTTTTGAAAATGCTGACGATAGAGAAGTGTAGGACCTCAGCCCTTTCCTCAAGAAGACATAATTATTTCTCTGACACAAAAATTCTCTTATGTAAGAGCCTGAGACACCTCTTTTACACACTGCCACCCAAAACCTGACAAATAAAAACTGAACAGGAAAGCCTACAGAAAAGTCCCAGCCACTCTCAGTATAGTAATAGAGTACTCATCTCAAAGGAGGCCGAGGTTAGAGGTGAGGATTCAGTTCTCAGAGTCTCTGTCCTAGGAGACTGCTAAGATACTGGATAAAAGCATTTTGTGTGCTGCTGTTCAAACATATAAGAGAGTTGACCATACTGGAAGTCCCTGGTGAGACCAGCCATTTAACAGCCTTACCAGGGCATAGGCACAAAGCAGTGTGGTAGCATCAGGACCTCTGTTACGGAGATCATTGGACAGGGAATTAAAGGGTCTTCAGTTGCCTATTGATGTAGGTGGCAGTCCAGCAAGGCTTCTGAGCAACACAGTAAAGCCACAGTGTCAGTGCTCGGTGTGCAAGTCCCTTTGTAGATGTAGCCTAGTATGAAAGTAACACAGTCACAGTACTTCCAGCACCAAAATATGTTTATGGCAGATCACTAATATGCAGTCTAAATTTGTTGTGAATTCTTCAGCACTGCAGGCTACATTTTTTTCTTAAAGTTTCCTGATTCCACAAGCCTCCAGTGTAAGCCGTTGTCCTGTCATTAACATTACACATCAGGGTATGGACAGCCTCAGTTTAAGACTTCTTGTTTACTAAAAAGATGAAAGGGTGCTTGTCATAACTGTAAGTAGCTGACTGTGATCCAAGCAGCATTGACAATAACAATTTCTTATTCTCTTCCTGTTTTATCTTCATTTAAGCAGACTGAAGAAGAAATTTAAAGAGTCTATAAGACTCTCAGAAGTCCATGTAGCTTGTTGAAAAATCAGGAAGAAATATGTAGCAATATTTAGGAAATTACTAATACCTTCTGGAACAAAGCTTTTCCCTTTTGGTAAAAGCCATTTCTGTTTTCCTGTTGGATTCCATGAGCTGTCAGAAACATGAATTAAAAATATAGAAATATTTTAGAATAAAAGGCATATTCTTAGTAAGGCTTATGCTGCTCTTAGATCCATCTGTCTTCTCAAAGAGATTTAGCTTCTTTCTTCACCTAAAAAATATCAGAATGAACAACAAAAAATGATAACAAGAAAGAAACAAATACGTAACAAAATATGAGCAAGAAAGAATTTCAATGCCTCTGCAGAGACAAGTATTTCAATTAATTCTTGAAGTGTTTTAGGATCCCTGTAAAATTCTACGGTTTATGAAATAAAGAATTATCATTGCTATAAGTTGCAACACAATTTCTAAATGCCGAAAGAAAAAAAACAATACGGAAATTTCATTAAGGAATGAAACTGTTTAAAAGTTCTATCTGGACAAGTTGTCCCAGCTCATTCCTTTGTTGATCAAGCTCTATACAGAGGAAATGTCAGTGCTGAAGGTGTCAAAGAACCTTACATTTATTCATTTGCTGGTTTTGGCTGGGGTAGAGTTAATTTTCTTCATAGTAGCTGGTATGGGGCTATGTTTTGGATTTGTGCCAGAAACTGTTGATAACACAGGGATGTTTTTGTTACTGCTGAGCAGTGCTTACACAGAGCCAAGGCCTTTGCTGCTTCTCACCCCACCCCACCCCACCAGCGAGGAGGCTGGGGGGGCACAAAGAGTTGAGAGGGGACACAGCTGGGACAGCTGACCCAAACTGGCCAAAGTGATATCCCCTACCATATGATGTCATGCTCAGCAATAAAAGCTGGGCGAAGAAGAAGGAAGGGGGGACGTTCAGAGTGATGGCATTTGTCTTCCCAAGTGACTGTTATGTGTGATGGAGCCCTGCTTTCCTGGACATGGCTGAACACCTGCCTGCTGATGGGAAGTGGTGAATGAATTCCTTGTTTTGCTTTGCTTGTGCGTGCAGCTTTTGCTTTTCCTATTAAACTGTCTTTATCTCAGTCCGCAAGTTTTCTCACTTTTACCCTTCCAATTCTCTCCCCCATCCCACCAGGGGAAAGTGAGCGAGCGGCTGTGTGGGGCTTAGTTGCTGTCTGGGGTTAAACCATGACAATGCACGTATTGTATTTATTGCTACACAAATATTCAGATATTTAAATGGCAAAGAACTATAGGAAGCAATGTACCAAATTTTTGTGTCATAAAATGGTGCTATTGAGCTCAGTGAAACTTCAGGTGTATATAGTGTCAGAACTTAATTTCATACCTTTGTCTTTGGATGCCACTAGTAAGGGAATTGATTTCTTTTTTAGTTATTGGGGGACCCTTCCATCTGTTAGACACAACTACTAGGCAGATCAACAAGAGGGTGCAAATAGGATTTTTCTGTAGCTTAGGTGTTACTGAAAATGGGACATAACTGCCAAAACTATTGCTTGTGTTGTAGAACATATTCTCTCCTGATGTAAAATGACACAATTCCATTGACTCCAGTGACGTTACACCCAATTTATGCCAGGAGAATATGTATCTCTTTACCCATTTATCTATAAGCTGGTTGCTGTGACTTAATTTCAAATGAATTATGTTACCGTTCTTTGTCTGTGCCCTTGCAGCACTTTATTACTTAGAAGGCTAGTTCAGCAGAAATAAATAAATATGTGATTTGCAGTCTCAGCAAACATCCTAGCCAGGAACAATGGCCTCTCTGCAGTGTTCCAGACTAATTGCCCCCAATTTTCTGCTCTAACCTTCATACCCAATTCATTCCCTTCTTGCACTATTCTCCTTACTCTTTTTCCACCCAGTCCTCATGTTCAGATTTTCTCCAGTGTCAGCAAATCTTTAACCACCAGCTCTTATGTATTCAAATTCCTTTAGAGAATAACTTCCTCTACAGTGATCATAAGAAACATGTATTACATTGAAGAAAGTACATTATTTAAGAAAAGAATATACTTTAAATCCTTCCTTCTTAAGCTTTTGCCCTGAATTTTTGTGTTTGATAGTATACCCTAGCATTTATGGTAACAAATACTGTAGTTATAATTGTGTCCTGTGCTTACTAGTATATCGTCATCCAATGTTTTTCTAATTCCTAGTCAAACCCCGCCATAAAATATTATAAGCAGTTTAACTGACATTCATACAAGTAGGAAGATTTTTAAAGCTTATTTGAAGGCTGATTGGCAGCAAATTTCTGTTCAAAAACTGAATGCAGTAGCGATAGATTAATGATAAGCATTAATAAAATTGTGCTTGAGGTCATTGCTTAGATACTAAGGACCTTTTGATGATTAGAGAACGTGTCGGAAAATTGTTCTGGGCACCTACTTCAGTCGGTGACTTTGGAAGGCATTAATCCGGAACATTGGCTTCATTTTCTTGTTAAGTCTTCTCCATTATAGAAGGTTGGTTGTGAGGCCTGTTGGAATCAGTGGTGCACAGGAAGGATGAAATTAAAGAAACTGGTCTGAGTGAAATAAGTAGTTCCCAGCTACTTACTTTGGGGGACACCTGCTGAATTTAACAGAATTGGCTTCCACAGTCCAGCTGCATTTCTGCTGAGTAGTTCAGCCAGGTGTGGAGCTTAAGTCTATGACTTTTGTGTGCTTATCCACTATGAAAGACCATGGATCATTCTGTTGAATACAGTGTGTAGGTAAAAAGTAAAAGAAAGATTCATGAAAGCCATGATATATGTAAAATGGAAATGTTATGTTGTTGCTGAATTATTTTATTAAGTCTGGTGTAAGAAAAAAGCGCATTTTACATACAAGTGCATGTTTTCCGTTAGGTAACTATTCCTGACTGGACTTGCCTCTATCTGTACTATGTTGAAAGTTAAATGCTAAACTATCTAATTTTGATATGTTTTCCAAATATATCCTTTATCCTTCTTTCCCTTCAGGTTTCTCCATCTTACTCTGTTTGGTTTCTGCACCAGTCTGGACTGGAAGAATTCTATGCTCAGTTTCTACATTTTGCATCATATCCCTGTCTTCCTTATTGCACCATTAAAATAACTATACTGTATCCAACTTGTGGCTTATCTGACCTGGCATTCTCCTTCTAGTGTCCCCTGTGGACACTTAAAAAGAACCATTATGAAACAAGATTATCACTATGGAAAATTTTACTTCTAGTCTCATTTAGTTAGCATTGAAATAACTTTTGATAAACTCCAGAGTAAAAAAATAGAATCTTGCATCATGTCTCATATTGTACATATTTCCAGTGTCCCTGTGGTGCTCCCAAACACAGAATCATAGCATAATGCTGTCTTTCCTGTAGTCTATATATTCAAGGTTTCGATAAAGTCTTTTCCGTTTGTCCTTTGTCAATGCATCAGGCCATATACTCTGGGTAACTTTTTACAAGCATAGTTATGTTCACCAGGGTTTAAAAACAAATTTTTAGATAACTTGACTTTGCTGGGGAAAAAAAATGCAGATGTCGTTCCTATCTAATACAGTTTAAAAAATATGATGTAATGAGATTTCCAAGAACTTCTTAGAGTATTAACTTTCCATCAGAGAAATGTGTTTGTAAAATCAGACTAAAAAAAAAAAACTTTTTCAGTGTAGGTTGATGATATTGTATTTATATCATGATTCTAAATGTAGTCAAATGTGCTTTAAAACCAAATGTTATTGAAGTTTTTGAGATGTCAAGGTATTCATGATACTAGCCTTGTACTTCAGCTGATGTTGCTCTGCGCAGCCTGGTCTGTCTGCCTTTACGCCGATGCTTTCCCACTCCCTAGTGCTCGTGCATGTGTCCCTTCTTTCCCACCCCAGGCCCCATGCCTGATGAAAGCAAGTCCTGTCTCTTTTCAGTAAAATATCAGATATGCCATTTGCATTATGCAAATAAGAGTCAGTATAACAAACAGAATGAGTGAGGGAAGAGAGCACCTATAGTGCAGTGGCCTGGGTGGAAAACACAGTCTCAATACACCCAGAACCATTTGAAAGCCTGACCCTAACCAACTTTTTGGAAGTGTTCCTATTGACTTCAGGACAGCTATTCTATATGTTTGCTCTACAAAAATTCATGCACATTTATGAAAATATTAACCTACAGAATCATAGAATGGTTTGGGTTGGAAGGGACCTTTAAAGGTCATCTAGTCCAGCCCTCCTGCCATGAGCAGGGACATGTTGCTCAGTGCCCCAGCCAACCTGAACTTATGCAATATCTAGCTGAAGAACGTAAGGAATCTTCCTTCTTTTTCCACCATAAATTATCCTTGATTATAGCTTTTAAAATATTAGCATATAAGTAGTTTTTTGTTTGTTTTTATGGTTAAAAAAAAAAGGTCTAGAATGCTTTTGTTTTGTTTGCACTTTCCATGAAGGTGTGATATTTATATTTTAAGCTAGTGTTACCAAAAATAACCGACCAAAAACCCTGACACAAAGCTTTAAATCATTGCATGCCCAATTTGGCAAGTTAGAGCAATGGAAATTCAAGATAGGACAAAATAAATTTCCCTCCTTTACAAGCAATTTCCATATTTTAAGAACAATTTCAAGTTTTGAATATACATTTAATTGATGTAGGATAGTTCTTGTAAATTAATTGAGCAAGAAATTGTTATTCCTCTTATATTCCAGTCAGTTCCTTTCAAACCTACCATTTCTCTCCACCCAACCCTGACTAGCTTCCAAACATGCATTCACTGTAGGTCAGGTTCTGCATTTGGCTTTAAGCCTGTGCTTTTTTGTTGAAAGTCTCCTACATAGAAGGAGGGTGTTGACTTGAATCTTTTCTATGGGCACAACACCAGTATCAGAAGGGTTAATTTACTACTCTAAAAGTGCAAGTAAATTTAGCCTATAAATTTTTTTTGTCTGAACTCCAAAAAGGATTCTTAGCATTAAATATGAAATATGTGGCTGCTTTGGAATAGATATTTTATTTCTGTGTTTGATCAGAAAGTCCTTTTTGTTCACAGTTATCCTGAGTTTTCTTGAGTGGCCAATTATATTGAATGTATATTCAGCCTAGTACATGTCAAGAAATTCACGAAATTCTGTGCTCTTGCCCTGTTTTAACCAGAGTACAATTTGGCCTGTTATGTTCTTATGAGCTTTCTGTACAAAGTAGCCTAATGTTTTTCCTCCTAGGTTAAGATTAATCTGCCCTAGTTTAGGCATAAAAAAAAAAAAAAAAAATTAAATCTCTCTCTAACTCACCCTATTCTTTCTTTGTAGTCAACAAAGAGAAATAGGCACCTCAAGGGA
Organism: Pandion haliaetus; assembly: GCA_013401275.1. Taxonomy (NCBI): domain Eukaryota; kingdom Metazoa; phylum Chordata; class Aves; order Accipitriformes; family Pandionidae; genus Pandion; species Pandion haliaetus. Next base: position 39,689 of record VYZV01016423.1, read on the forward strand.
ATGATTCATCTCATCCTAAGATCAGTATCTAGGATAGGTCAGATGGATTGCCCTTTGGAGGTGCCAGCTTCTTTCCAGTGACTACCAAGGGAACTTAGGGTGACTGGCTCAGTCTTATATCTGTAACTTTTAGAAGTCTGAAGTTAAGTGACATAAGCTGTTCTTCCTTATCATAACATTTTCTGAGGATATGAATAATTAATACCCTTCAGAAAATATTACCTTGAAGACAATAGTGTTTTGACTGAGACGCAAAATTTTAAAGACAATTCAGTGTACATATATTTGGAATATTATATGCTGCTCTGGCAGAATCTTGGGAGATTTGATGAAGCAAGCAGAGGGAGCACTGGTGCTCACAGGAGCATTACCTGTACTTCTGGACACATGCAACCATGATTTTATACAGACAAATAAAGATTTAAAATCTATTAGTGGAATGAATCTCACTTAACTTTAGAAATCTACAGTGGAGAAATCTACATGTGATATAGCCTTTGTAGGCTCCTTTTCTAATCAAGGGACAGAAATAAAACCTTTCAAGGTGCAACACTTCTGACCTAGTTTAGACGCTTACTTTAAAATGAGATCAACGATGGTTTGAAAGTTTCTGTTTTTTCTCCACTGATTTTAAAGCAAGACTAGTGAGTGTGATGAACTCAGGTGCAGATACCAAATGTATTTCTCTGTTATGGGTGGAACAGGAGGAGAAAATAGTATCAGGTGGCTCCAAGTGTCCAAAAAGTTGTGCTGTCAATGTGAAGTCTCAAAACCGTTTGCTGACCCTCAGCTCTTTAGTGTTGCATAATGCTAATGTGTTGCTGTGACATCATTTAACAGCTGTGACATCATACAAATATTTATGGCTCAAATGTGATATTGATTGATGATAAAGTCATTTTCAGCTGTGTAGAGACAATTTTCCACACAGTGTTACCTATGATACCTTTTTTTTTAAAAAGAGCTTAAAACTAATTTACAATGATGTTAGAAAATTAACAACACAGAGATGCTGAGAATATCTTGATAATATCTCAAGATTTTGAATATAGCCACACATTGTCATGAATACTTTTATTTATAAACTGATTTTTTGCATTTTTTTACAGTCTGCTCTGCCATTTTACAGACTGGAAATACTTTATGAAAGCTTTTTTCCCCAGTGCTATATGCTTCTCCTTATTCTGCCTGGGTTGTTATGTTATATTTCTTCTTCCTAAATTTGAGGAACATACTACTTTTGTTGTTCTAAAATCCTTCATCAGCCTGAAATGGATAAGAGCATTGGCACAGTATTAATTTTTGTTGTTTACATGGAGTTCATGCAGAAATTTAAATATATTTATGGAAAAAATGTTTTCTTTTTTTTCTCTCTCACAAGGATATTGCTTTGTATGTCTTTGAGTAATTTTACCTTCCATTTCCAGATATCTTTCCTTTTACTTCTGTATACCATTCCCACAACCAATGGCCCAGTCTCTTCAGGTCACCTTATAGTTTTCTTCTTCACAATGCCTTTATTCCTACACCTTTTGAGTCATCAACCATTTTAATCATGTCTGTACTTATATGTGTGCTAAGAAAACCCTGCCAAGACAGAAAAACATTAGAAAAATAAATAATAAATAAAGTAGTGAGTTTATTTCTCCTTTTCATACTGGGACTTATATATCTTTTTGTGTTTGAGTATTAATTTATGAATATGATATTATTTTTTGTTTTGCTAAGCTAAGGAATGCCAAGCAGCCTTGCCTTTTGTACTCTACAACTTGCTGCATACAGGCTCCTGCAGCACAATAAATAACAATAAAGTGACACTAAGAGAGAATATGGTCTGGGATCACTTGTGAGGTCCAATGTCATTCACTAAATGAAAGTGAGCAAGAGTCTGTTAGAGAGGCTGACATATGACAGCCCAACCTTTCTCCACTTTATTAATTTTTAGGAAAAAAAAAATGCCAAGAGACAAGAAAAGATTTTCAATGATAAAAAGCAACATGGAAAGGATTATATCAACCACTGAGTGATTTTCATTTTTAATTTCTCCTTGTTATTTATATCGCTCCACTGGTGCTTTACAGACAAGTTACAAAAAATTACATGACCAGTGATCTGTGGATAATACAATCAAATTTTTCTTATATTTGCTAGGAAGAGCATTAGGCCACTGGGTAGAAGGGGATTGAAGGATGGGAGAGACACTTTTTATCTGTTTAGATTTATTATTTTTTTGCATGCCTGGAGATTAAGAAACTACTGATGTGGTGCAAACCAGGAGGAGTGAGCACCAAAAAACCCCCACCATATGTGGAAATATATCCCAAAAGCACACGATTCATCACACATTTACTGTAGTTTGCTGCCTTAATTTTGAGTTGTAAAGTTTCATAGGTGCACGGGAGACGTGGCCCTTGGGGAGTGAGGTGACCAGCACTCACCTGCGCTCCATCATGACCTGGGCTGGTGGCAGATGGGCACCTCGGGTGAGCCTGGCCCCACAGCCATACTCACAGCATTTCTGAAGTGTACCCAGGGTATGGGCCTTCTCGGGAGAGTAGCAGCTGTGGACACATGCCCTGAAATGCAGGGCCAGAGGAAAGGTGTGCCATCAGCAGTACTCAGCCAGGTAGCTCCCCATTCAAACAATTTGCAGTTTATGGAGGAAATGAGAAACCTAGTGCCAGTTTCTTTCCCTGCTTAGTATTTAAACCCATGCCTTCCTCCTGGGAGACTTCTCCAATTCTCAGGTGAGAGAAGAGCCATGGCAGCTTGCCTTGTCACAGATGTTTCCCACTGTTGCACCTGCACCAAAGTACAAAAAGACGTGAGATTCCTGGGACCAGATGGAGACAATTTCAGAAACTGGGCTTTGCAGATGAGTGGATGGGACACATGGCTGGTAAAATGAGACTTGCATTTGAATCCTTGTGCCCTGAACTATTTATGCATTTTGACACTGCTTGGTAACCAGATTAGAAAATCGGAAGCAGACTGACAACTACAAGAACCCAGTTTCCTCCACATCCAAGCAGTGGACACTCAAAACCTGACTGCTGAGTCATCTTTCTCTCCGGTTCTCCACCTGCCACCACAAGTCTTGCATTCCTTTTCATATAGTCATCTGGCTACATATAAAAGCCAAACGTTGCACTCACCCAGACTAAAATGTGGATGTGAATTTCCTCAGGGTGAATTGCAGACTCAACACAGGTCCCTCACTGTTTGGGTGAGTGCACTTGCCTGCCAGGATAGTGTATACAGTCAGAGAGCACCGCTGAATCTACTTTTTAATGACTATAAGCCTGCTCAGTTAAGCCTCCAGTCTTTCAGGAATGGGCCTCACCTCTGATCCTAGATCGACAGAGGCTTCTTGTCTCTGAGAAGGAAGGTCTGCATCCACAAATATGTATGGAGTGTTTTCCATTGACTAACTTTATGCAGCTCCTTAACAAATGCAAAATGGTTTTGTAGATCATCTTTCTCAGGCTGTAACTAGTCATTGCAAAACAGTCTGTGAAGATGCTTAAGTCAGGATCTGTGAGCCACTCTGTTAGGGCCAGTTGTCTGTATCTGGGATGAGGTGAGACCAGCAGGGTCAGGTCATCATCTTGTATGGGCACTAACCAGCACTGCATTGGTAAGTGCTTTAGATTCCTCTAAGTAACTGTAGTCTTTCTCTCTTTGCATCACAAAGAACTGAAGGGATAGAAGTACAATTCCCCTGAGGGGGGTAAACACCGAAATCATACCGTGATTCATGCTAATCATAATTATTTCATATATGTATATATTCATGTATATGTATGTTTCATAGAGCTACGAACGTAAGTGCAGTGATTCCTGAATCTCCCAATTCTGATTGCAGTACAGTTCTAGTACTCAGTATAATCTGCCTGCACCATCCATAAATGAGTTAAAGGAAAATAAAAGTCTTAATTTTTACTTTATCAGCTTGGTAATAATACAGGGTTTAATTGACCTCTCTGCAGCAGAATTTCTAATTCTGAAATAAAAAAGTGAAAAGTCAGGGATCTTAAATTTTGTGTTAATAGATCTTAATGAATCACCCTGAAATAGCTGGCTCAAACAAGTCAGAACACCGTCAGCCAGCTCGGTTTGCCAAGCATCCATTTCTCTTAGAAGAGATAGATGAGGTTCTTCACTGTGGAGAATGCAGAGTGCTAGTGCTATACCCTTTTATTTTAGAGTTGATTTATTCCAGTTGTGATGAAAGGTCACAAATTTCACTGTTCCTTTTTTGCTTCCTTCAATTCTTACAAATGAAATTCTCCAGAGTAGGGCTAATAAGACATCTGAGAGTACACTTTGTGTCAGTCAGTTCTCCTACCATTATATTTTTTTAATTCAAATGACCATTATTAAGATATATTTTAATTTTTGGCATTTGTAATGTCTGTATTGTAAAGTCCGATCTAGTGTCTAGTGAGTTAATACAAAACTTCTGGATTACTACAGTGGATTCTGAAGCAATCCCTGTGTTACCTACCATCCTTAAACATCTTCAACATGCCCCTTGTATGTTGACATTGGCATGCCAATGAATTCCTAGGGAAAAAGCGTCCTGGTTCAGTAAGTGTCTGTCTGCCAACTGAGTGACATTAGCTAGTATGACAGTGTATTCTGCAAATGACAGTTCGTCTTAATTCTGGAACAAAATTAAATTCAAATGCTTGTTGTTGATTATTAAAACCTTCAATGACTTAAGTTTAGATGCCACAGGGAGAACTCATTTGAAATACTGAATCCAGTTGTATTATTTATCCTGAAGAATGGAATTACAGATTATGATAATGAAGCTGATAGGATGTAGGTTATAAAACCAGTTTCAGGGCTATGAAAGTCCTATCCAAAGGAGATCAAAAGGATTGCGTAAAATTTGTCTATGTTATGTTCTTATTTAACTTAATAGTGATGGGCAGAGGAAAGGACTGAGGGAAGAAAAATCCGCAAGATTCATCCTGATTTTTATTAGAGGTTGTCAGGGTTTCAAAAAGACTGTTCATTATAATACAAAATTCTGAACTGAGGTTTAGTGTGAGACCAAACGTGAAACATAATAGTCCTAAAAATTATGGGGCAAAAGAAGATGCTGTAGGAAACAAAGTAAGGTGGAAAATTTCCACTTCCATCTGAAACAAATGTTTTCTGGAAGGGTTATCTAAAGAACAGAATCCCATGATATGGCATTGTCTTCAAGATACTTAGATTCTTTCTTGTCTGTGCTTCTAGATATTGAGGTGAATTATTTCCTGAGCTTTTGTTCCAAATTCTATAGAACAGGGATAATAGAAACTGCAATTGCAATGTTTTTAAGCATTGCATGGTCAAGAAATGAGAAGAACACAATAAAATGTTAGCAGCCACAGAGGTGAACAAGTGGCTTTTGCTGCAGAGGTTGCAGGTCCAGTGAATCGTAAGAGAGAGAATCAAATGGCACAGATATCTGAAGTGCAGTGATAGTACTTCAGGGAACAATTGGCCAAATTAATGCAAACAATCCATTCATAGACTACTACTTAAAATTTTGAATATTTGAAATAATAGTCAGTCCTATTATGCTGCTCTGGAGAAAAAAAGCTACCAAACAGTCCTAGGGCTGGGAGAGACTCCAGGAGCTGACTGAGCCATCCTGTTGCTTCAGAGTCAGCTCAGCCTGTGTAATTCCTGACAGCTGCTGCTTCACTAGCTTCAAGACCTCCAATGATGAAGACTTTACAGTCTTCCCAGAAAAACTATGTTTATCCCAGAAAAGCTGTGTTTATCATTAGAAATACATTCTAATGCCTTGCCTCAACATTTCTTTCTTCAGTTGAAGATGATTCTTCATATTCAGTTCACTAACACTACTCAACTCACTTAAATTCTTGCTCAATTCTACTTAACTTCAAGTCAGAAGACTGCCATTTTCCTCCTCAGTTTTTATTTCTTTAGGCTAAACAAATGCATTTCTGTCATAGGTTATACCATTTACGTATTCGACCATTCTTATTTTTCTCTTTCAGACTATCACCAATTAGTCCACCTATTTGAGGTATGCCATTGAAATTTTATTGCTCCTAGACAAGACCTTGCCAGGGCTGTATTTGTCCATCTGTTTGTTCAATATTAAGGCAGTTCTTGTTGCTAGACCAAAGAAAGGAAAAGTAATAATACAATTTACTAAGACCACCTTGGGTGAAACTTGTGCAACTCTTGCTAAAAGAGTTTTTCTCTCTCAAAACTCTTTCCAATAACCCTACAGTGTACACATAGTTTTATTAATTTCTTCATATTTTATGCTATTAGTAGTTCATTCATACATTCCCTGAAATAAGCCCCAAATTCTAACATCGAACCATTTCCTATTAGAACAAGGAAGGCCTTACAGCCACTTTTGTTCACAGTATGCAGAAACTGAGAATGTTTCGTGTAAGTGAAGTCAAAATCCAGCAATTTAAACTGTAACTGTGCCTTTACTATGATATTCATAGCTTTTTATTATTTTTAATAGAAATCTTTTTGCTAGAATTTGGCTTAAAAATGTAAGTTATTTAAAAGATATAATTAGGTTGCTAAGCATTAACAGTTAATTATCATATTAATAAACAGTTATTACTCTTGTTCCATACTGAACCACGCCAAAGCAGCATTATTATGCATGCATTGCTCTTAGGCAATGTAATTGTCCTTAAAGGAAATCATTACAATTTAAATGAAATTGGGAGCTACTGGTTAGGGAAGGCTGTAGGGCATGCACAATACATACTAAGCAAGGAACTGTAATTTCCCCAAATCACATCTTTTCAGTAATTTCACATCACAGGGCTATCTGTGTTTAGTTAAGAGGAAAACAGTTTATTTTTGCCTTGCAATTTTACAAGGGCATTATTTAACAAAGGA
>VYZV01016426.1:0-12690 GCA_013401275.1 Pandion haliaetus
GCATATGCTGATAAATCTAAAAAAAAACCCCCTCCAAAACAAAACAAAACCCTTCTAGTTCCTGATGGTCAGACTCTCTGAAAAAAATACTTTTTTTACCAATTTAAATGTTTAGGGGTAAAAAATTATACAGGAAGACTTTCAAGAACTAAACCAAATAAAATGGGATTTACATACAAAGGAGAAAAAAAAAAAGGGGGGGGAAGGAAAGGAAAATATCTGGCTGTAAATAACAACATTCTCCAGAGTTTACAGCTCTGTGAGCAAGCCACAGAGACAACAAGCAACACATGTTTTTGAATAGGTGACTTTCCTCTAGGAGCTGTAATAAAAACGACTGCAAGGGAGGGGTATGTCGAGACTACTTTGCAAAGAAAGAAAAAGAAAGAAAGAAACTCTTAATAAATTCCAAAAGGAGAACTATAAATCTTTTTCAGTGCTCCACTAGGCAAAGTGACATAGTACGTGCACCTGCAAAAGCTGTCAAAGTCATTTAAGAAGTCCTTCCATTACTGACGTACCCTGCTGTTTGCAGTTATTTAAGCTTTTAATTTCTGTCTTTTCTGCATTTTGAAGTGTGTAACCTTTTTTATACCGTTTTATGAAAAAAGGACAGACTTCTGTTTCCTTCCTGATCAGCATTCTAATAACAACCAGACCATTTAAATTTATTACTGCAAGAAATGATATGGTAACACTCCTTTCTTGCTGCACCAGAACTTTATAAAGTCTTAATAGACTGCTGTCATGTTTTTTTCTATAAAATAAAGCAACAAACTTCTTTAAAGTACTCAGTTGTTTTGCTTTTTCCAACTAGTTCTGCTTACATAATAAATCTATTATTTAATGTACCTACTTTATACCAAAACATTAACAAGGATTCAACTTCTGCTATTTCAAATTTTTCTCATCTTCAGGCACACTGCACCACAAAACCCCACCTCTCATCTTGCTCAGAATATAAGAGTTCAACGTACTTAAACACAACAAGCTCATGCTCACTACAAGCCACCGTTGAACCATCAAGCCTGTGGGTAAAGTACGGCAAAGAAACAACTGCAGCCAGTGTGAGGATATACATCCTCTTTGTATACATCGTATACATCCTTTTTGGTTTCTGCCCCACTTCAAAATCTCATTCTGCAAGCGGTTTGCTACCTGTACAGTTGTGGTAAATGCTGATCACTGAAATCAGAAAGAGAAGGTGCCGACAGTATAAATACGGGTAGAACCAAACAAAGTGAGACTAGGTCCTTAAATTGTTCTCTTCTGCTTGCTGGTAGCCTCACAAAATGTACTACTTTGACATAAAAACATAGACAAAATACATGAATGCTAAAGGATTTAAATGTAAGATGGTTACATTCTTGATTGGGCATGAAAGTCAATCTTTGAAATGTCAGCTTTTCATTTAATGCTAGACCTTTCAGAAGCACAGCTTTCTGGAATGAGTGCTTATTGATTGATACTAAGGCAGGAAGTTTAACAAGGCTGCTGCTATTAATTGTCCTCAAAGTGAGAAACAAATAATCTTTTGATAAATGGCAGCACACATACAATTTCACATTTACCAGCTACTCAATATATCAACACGGTATAAAGTTTCAAGAAAATAAAAATATCTACTATGGTTTAAATCTATGAAGTACTGTTTCCTTTTTCTTAAAAAATTGAAAATTATTCATTCAGTACGAGAAAGCAAACTAAATACAAGTCCACTATTATTTATGGTTCAGTATTTTATCTCACCTATCTTCCTCTACAACCCAATCACAGATGTAATTATGGCTTCACCTCCAGTAGGGAAGCAAAAGATCCCTCAATCAAACTTTCTAGTTAAGCACAACCTGTTGCCTTCCTTTCCGGTTAAAGACGGTGACCTAAAGCAATGGATAATGAAATCACAGGAAAGTACTTCACATTACACTCTACAAGAGCTGAGACTGATAGGGGAAGAGGGAAAGAAGAGAGATAAAAAAGAAGTACAGTTTCTAAACTTTCTCTTCTTCAATGCCCTTCTTTTTCTGGGGCATGGTACAAACAATCACAAACTTAAAGTAGTGCTAGGGATACCAATTAGCTACATGGACACCAGACCAGGATAGATGCAAGCAATAATTCCAGATTAATTTCTAAAAATGATCCCTTCAAAAAAATTACTTGTGTACTTTTACTCTCAGAATGTAACACAAAGTAATAATGCCTCACAGAAATAATGCTCTGATATCAGAAAAGTTGTCCTGGATATAAATTAAATAGATATTGTTCTAAGATGCCATATTTGCTTTTAAATTTTTTTTTTAAATTATTACTTTAACACAGGACTCATGGATAGTTTAAAAACTATTAAAGTTAAATAAACCCCCCCTTCATTCTTCCCAGGACAGAAACCTTCTTTGTTTTGACAGATTCAGACCTATAGATGACGCATTTGAAAGAACACAAAGTGGTTGGAAGCATCCACAGCTGTATGTCATGAGACAAAAGTGTCATCAATTCTGAGATCCTGTTAATTAAAATGATAGGGAAACAGAGATACACACACACACACACACACAAAAAAAGGAGGTTCCCAATCACAGAAATAAATAATTTTCTGTGATAATAAAGAGCCTGCAAGAGCAGGAAATCCTCAAAAATCTGTTTAGAGACATAGACAACCAGAAATGTGTAGATAAGAGTATGGGCACAGTACTTTGAAATGACAAGTAAACCGTAATGCAACAGAGTTCTCCACTGATTTCTGTAAAGTTAAAGGAAACATTAATATCCATCATTAATATCCATGCTAAGGGATTTATTGTAGGTAAGTGATAAATTTGTTGAGATACTTAGTCACGGATAGCCCATTATAATTATTTATGTTCTGAATTACTGTGGTGAAAAATTAACAAATTCTAACCTTCCTACCTTTTGTGTATGCTATACTCCTGAACACAGATAATACTTGAGAATTTTGTAACGCTGCTTTTGAATTTTAAGGATTAATCATGCTTCTGCAAATATTTTTCAGAAATGGTTATGTTTTTCTCCAAAACAACAAATAAACTTCCATTTGCTGTGAAGAATAGCAGACCGTTTTTCCCTCAGGAAGCCTGGAGCACCTCCTGGCCCCCCAAATCAGACTGAGGCCCCACACTGCCCACAGTGAGGCATCACCACCAAATAGCCAGATCTCGCTCATTCTTCTCAATGGCACAGAGGCTATTCTTAGCAAAACCGGCCATTTTTAGCTGACACATGGTGGCACGGTGCCACACATCGTTCTAGCTGCAAAGAGTGCACCATCCGAAGGCAGCCTGGATTCACTTTAATTGGCAACAAGCAGAAGTGTTAGGCTTTTAAAATAGGACATGGAGATTTTCAGTGCCATTTGCAACAACTAAACCAAGCAGCTCTCTTATGAACAAGTATTCTTCATGGAATTTTTCTGTGGATGATTTTAAGAATCAGATTCACGAGGCAGAATTTCCAGTTACAAAAACCAACTAATATAACTTATTTTCCCTTTTTGATGGTTATTAATGCCCTAGGTTTACTCAGTGATTAGAGGGAAGGGAAATGTCAGAATGGAGGGTTGAGGGGGGTAACAGTGGAGAGAGAAGCAAGAAGATAAGGGGGAGTGCGTGTCAGAAAAGAAAAACTAATCGGTGTCCATATGCACAAAGGCATGGGGATGTCCATATGCACAAAGGCAGAAAAGGGAACATGTTTTTGAGGTAACAGGAAAGTCAAGAGACCTGGAAGTAACTCAGGTGCACAGTGTGTGACTTTTAATGAATCGAAAGAGCTGTAAACCCAATTGGTGTGGCTGGAACATGCTATGTATTTGATACAACTCCTTAGCAAGTAAAGCAGAGATTACTGGTTAAATTGATCTTTCAGTTAACATGTGCATCAAATCCTTAAATCAGCAGAACTATCACACGGTAAAATCACTGCTGGAAGCGCTGTTTGCAGATCACGTGTGACTTCTTCAAAGGAAAACTTACCAAAACCCACTGAAGTTACAATGTACAATGTGGATGTGATCCTAAACACAAACATCATACACCTCCAGAGTTCAGGATTTAATGGAAAACACCAAATGTCACAGAACTTTGGATAGATAAAACCTGAGCAGCACTGAACTCTGTCCATCAGACCTATGCACAGTGGAAGAATCTATTTGAGGGAAGCTCTGTATGAAGCTTGAAAACAGACAGAATAATCACATTTGCAAGGAAAAAAAGATTGCGCCTTAGGAACAGAAATACTGACTCCAAGCACATTTCTGTCTAAGGCTCCCAACCAGAAGAATTAGCAAGGAGTCGGCCCTCCTGCTGTTTGAGACCAGTAGGAGTCTTCAGGTCCACAAAGATGCTCTTTCTCTAGAAGGTGCTGGGGAACATGGATGGCGCTCAGATTTGGATGCTACTCACTAATTTCAGATACTTTAGGGCCTAAATTAGACAACATACAGCAGGAAAGAGGCATCATCAGGATGCAGTCTAGATTCTAGGTGGACATAGCTGCCCTTTGGTCATGCCTCTCTCCACTTCCTGCGGAAAGAGCCTAAGGGTAGCACCGCTGCTAACTTCAGCATTTAAGTAGTGTCTAAAATTAGATGGGTTGAATCTGGGCTTTCACATTCAGAGACACTGAGATCCCTACAGGAAAGGCTTTTCCTGTTTCTTCTACTTCTCCCTCCTTTTGGCAGCAGCCAAACTTTATTCTTTAATTGAACTTCTTTATTCATTTTTTTCACTCTTTGGTACAGGACTAGAGAGAGAAAGAAACAGTTAGGTAACATACAGTACTAGAGCAGAAGTTTTAGACATAACGTTGTGTTCTCCAAGCTTTCACGCCAGAAGGCAAAAGCAACATGAAAGTTGGGGTGCAGGTCCCAACCGCTGGCTGACGGTTCTTCCGGCTCCCTGCTTTGGCTAGGTGGAGCCAGAACGTGACCCGTGGAAGACAGAAGATGTGCAGCAAGCGGAAGCAGAAGATACCACTGTTACATTAAGAAGTCAATAAATTCTCCTGATGAAAAAATTAATCTGGTTATTTCAATTCACTGCTAAGGACAGAAAGGTTCATTCAGTTTTGAAGGTACTTTGTGAAACAGCATTTTTCTTCCAGATCCTTCAGAAAAAAGAAACCTTGGTAGACATACCAAGTATGGTTCATTTGTTTGCAGAAGACCCTCAGAAAGGCTGCCTTTCTATTTGTTAAAAAACTAAAATAGGTGACGATAATAGCCAGAAAAAGCATCTGCAAACTTTTTGCTTGTCTAAATGTCTTTCTCAGTAGGATAAATCAGGGGTAGATGTGCTGATGACTTTGCCTTGAAAAACCAAGCATTCCACTAAATGCCCACAGGGTAACAAAAAATTCCAGAGCGATTTCCTGACCATTACCCTACCCTTTTTTTTTTTTTTTTTTTATATGGAACTTNTTTCCATCCCCTTCCCTTTTTTTTTTTTTTTTTTAATTGGAATCATGGTCATTAGTGGAGAGATTTCTCAAGTGATGTTTACTGCAAAACTCAAAGAAGAACAGGCAGCCACAAGGTTTACACTGGTTTATGGGTGCAGAACAAACGGCAGAACTCTGCTGCAGAGACTTGCAACAGTCCTTCACTTAAAACCATGGCAAGAAGATATCGGGGCAAAGTGGAAAGAGCTCACACTAAAAAAAAATACTGAAATAAAAAGCTTTACAAACTTATACTTTTCCTTTTTTCTTTAAATGTGTCCACTGACTAAATTAAAATCAGTCACTGTCACTGTTTAGAGGCCGTATCTACTATCTTCTTGATGGGGTTGGGGTTGGGGGGAGGTTTGAGCAATCTTGTAACTATACCTCTACTTGGTAGTTTATATTCCTGAAAATAAAATTATGCATGATACATGAATGCATCTAAATGTTTACGTTGCAAAAAATCCAGATAACCTTTCAGTTAAAAAAAATAAAGGAAGTACTGCTTGATTTCTAAGAGGTCTTCTGTTGTAAAAAGCAAGGTTTATACAATGCAAAGGATACATGGGTGCCTGTACTACTTTGGAAAGGTATTAGAGCCACGAGAGGGCACTCTCGTAATCTACAATTTGAATTTTTGCTGCCTAGCTTTTTCATTTTTAATTAAAAGGAAAACTGACTGTTCCACAAAATGAAGAGATCTTACTTGACACACAAAGACAAAAGATTTTTCTCCAAATTAAAGGAAGCTCATGATATCGACAATATTTCCAAATTACACATTAGCTAAAGAAACAGAATTTACTCAGCAACCAAAGCTTACTTCAAAACTATCTTTTATGGAAATAAAATGTGATTTACATTAAAAACCAGCTCTTACTGTTTATGACATCTGTCAATTTGTAGTATTTTAGTCAATGAGCTTAGAAGATACCCCCAGCTATATAACCAGTAGATAATCTGTAGATACTACACATAGATGTGATCTCAAGCACGTTATCTGAATCCAAATACAGGTAAATGCCCTTAATCAGAGCTTTTATGTTTCTGAAATTATTGTGGAGTTGTCTGCATGTTTTGGTTTTTTTTTCTTAAAGGGGTTCAGTCACCTTATACATAATATTTATATTTTCCACTGCATTATCACAGGCATCTCCTCTCTTCTTTTATGTTTCCAGGGGAAAAAAAAAAAAAAGTCTTCAGAATAGCCCACTCTCACCACCTTTTTCAGGTTAGGAGGGTAATCAGTTACTGGAAGCCCTTTGTAGCTAATGATTATGTCATTTATTTTACTGGCCATTGTGGGGGTATTGATAAATGGGGCACTCCTGAAGGTAAGGTTATTCTGAACACATCTTCCTGCCTGACACTTGCTATCTTTGTTGAACAGAAGCCAAGTATGCCTACTGCAAGCTGAATAACATATTGTCCAGTTACTAGGATATACTTCAATAAAAGTGTAAGAGCTACATTTGTGATATGCTTTAAAAAAGAATAAAAAAACAGTAATTCTCTTCTGTTTGAGAATACTGAGAAAAAAAGTTTAGTCTAACAGCTTTTATTACCTTTCACAAAAGTGTTTTTAAAACCTCCTTAGACACTGTAGTTAGATCCTGCAAAGTCATGGGAAGTAGTTCACTTGGTTTCTTCAATATACAAACATTTAAAGTAGTGCTAACACACAGGGATTCCCCAGTAAATCCACACTTAGAATCCAAATGTCCGTTTCCATTACAGCTGCAAGGGTGTGCATGCCTAAAGGTACAGGTACTACATGTATTTCCATAGAGACAAGGGGGCATTGCCAACTTACTAATTATGAAGTGAACTGGTAGTTCTTATTTGGTATTCTGCAAATCTTCAAGAATGCTTTATTAGCCACTAAATACATTAGGACTATTGACACCCTGAAATGCTCCATTTTTAATAAGCTACCCTATCACCTGATACAACAATAAAGTTACAAAGACCATATTAATGAAAACAAACAGATCTTCTTGACATTCTATCCAGGCTCATAATAAAAATGCTGTCTTTTTAATTGTATAAAATTTTGAACAATTTTATAGAGCTCTCACTGCATTTAGGCACACCTACCCAGAAATCTGCATTACCTAGTAGCATATAACGAAACAGAATTAAAATAGATTATGCAAAAACTGAATGCATAGTCGTCTAATACATGCACTGCCGCACCCTCATCCTCATCAATAGTTAAAGGAATTCAACAATATCATTGGCAAGATACCACAGAGTTGAAGCAATCTCATGTTTGCATTCATTTTTATTTCAAAAATTTTAGCTGGTAATTTCTTCTATCTTCTACATACCTTATCAACGTAGGAGATAAAACATACCAGAGACATATTATTAGATCTAGGCATGAAACAGTTAACAGCAGTGCACATGCCAACGTTTTAATAAGGCTTAACAATAAAAAGCTTCAATCCTCCACTTTCACTAGATTTTGTTGTTGTGGTTTTCCCTTGCTTAGGGCAATCCATCTGTTAATGTTGACTTGCAATATAGTTAAGCTCGCACACGTATAAAAAGCCTAGAACAGCTAACCTAAGCAAGAGTAAGCTCAAATGAATATTACAGAGATAGAACAATTCATCTTAGGCAAAGATTAATTGTGTGTGCGTGCACACGCGTGCACACAAGCACGTATGAGTGCACTCCCGTTATTTCTTTTTTTTAGGAAAGACTTTCAAAATGCAAATTATAGAAGGGCAAGCTGATCACCACAGTTTGCAATAACGCATTTAATTATTTATCCTCTGATTACGTTTTGACAGCTATTTTACATGCTATAATTTGTTTTGATTTACTGTTAATTTTTTTAAAGTCTATTGCCGATCTGGAAAAAAAACCCACCCCACAATAAAACCACTATGACAGCAGTGATAGAGCTTACTAAATATTCATTGTTAAAAACAGCTCTGCACTGTGACCAGTTCTGGTATCCTCCCTGGGCCAAACTGGCCTTGTTTTCAATAAAACCGGAGAAGTATCCTTTCCCTTGAGCCCTGTTAGGCTGAGGCTGCAGTTGGAACTGTCATCTTCACACAAAAGCAAAGGGGTTGGGTTTTACAAACGCAAAGCCTAATTGGGAGATCTTCATGGCTGTACCCTTGACATTTATTAAAGCCTCATCAACAAAACAGGAAATAACCGTACTAATTAGCAGACCCACATACAAACTACTATTTGTTGGGGTAAAAGCAGATTCACTTCCTATTGTAAAGCAAACATCCTCCCAGACCCCAAAATTGTGTTATGAACCAATTATTAAAAAGATCTTTTACAGTGAAGCAAACTTTCGTATCACAAATAATGTTTTGAAGTAAATATGTTTTACAGTATCTTAGGTAACTATTAGTCAGTATTTATGTTTAACTGTTTCCAGGAAGTGGAGAATGAAAAGCTTAATGCATGCAGCTAACATGACATAAAATATAACACAAAAATAGTTATATTTACAAGTCTCTAAATGTTTCAGTATGGAAGCGATAGTAATAAAGTGCAGAGGTTCCTCTTGTTTGGAAGCAAGACGAACATTAAAAGCAATCTCTCTCTTTTGTTTGTTGTTTGTTTAGGTTTTAGGGGGGATATTCAAATACACTGACATTGCAACTTAATATCTGGTCCTTACTTTAAATATACATCAAAGCACATGAATCGCACATTAGCGCTCTCCTTATACTGCTATAGACACTCATGGGCACCGTTTTAGAAATCTGGGTGGAGAGGTTCGTTTACAGAATAAAGAGTTACAGAATAAAGGATTAAACCTGACAACAATAGGAATCTGTGAAATTCACTTCTTTCAAACAGCAGATTCAGTACTAGATCAAACGTAGTCTCTCTCATATATATGCACTTGTGAATACAAATATATATTTTTATTTGGACGTGAAGTTTAAAATCACCACTTATTCATAAAGAACTGCATTTATGTTATCTCATTCAAATACTTACCAAGAACAAAAATAAAAACTAGACTAGCAACAGTAGCCTATTGTTTTTTAGAACTGTTTTGGTTTGTTCCCTTTTGGGGAGGAGGTAAAATTGGGAATAGCCTGAGTGAGAGGTGAAGGAAACTGTGGGAGAGCGGAGTTCTCGGGGAATGATCAGCATTTGCTCCTTCCTGCCTACCGGGTGCACAAGGCATTTGGGACTAGAGCTGGGGAGAAGACACAGGACCTTTGGTTTGCAGCAGGGCAAAACTGCGGGGCTATTAGTTACAAGCTTTGCTAGTAAACAAACTACGTATTTACACGTATTTATACAACTGTAGATTCACTACACTAATCTGTGAATGTTGGCTTATAATGCATTAAAAGCTTTTTAGTACCTCACGTTATCAAATTATTGGGGGGGGAAGTTGCTATACATTAAAATGACAGTTACCTATTAGAAACAAATATTTTAAGAACCATTCATGTTATTAACATTAGAGCTCTATACTCATACATTTAGAATTTTATACCTTCTCTTCTCATACTCAGTTAAGAAAATCTACGGTACGCAAGTTACTAAAAGAATGTAGGCACCACAGCTGCCTGTATATCAAAACATACTGAGGGCACATCGTTTAAAACTTTATCACTGGCTTTAAGACATCACAAAAACATGTACAAAGTAAAACCTACCTAAATAATTAACGCAGAAAGTCTTTGTATTATTTATAACCCTATTAAAAATAATGACTTAATACTAACGTACAATTTCAACATCATTTAACAATAATCTACATCAGTTCTATGTTAACTTTAACAAACTTTGTATTTATTGTGGATAAAAACTAATTCAAAATCACATTGATTAAACAGACAATTTGGATTTTTATCATTGCAATATCTGAAGTAAAAAACCAAATGTTACATCAGCTGGACCGAATTTCTATACTTAATTCTCCTATGAGGCAGATACATGCATTAAAAATCCATATCTAAACATTCATTGCATGTATTAAAAACCTCAATAACAATAAAATGTAAAAATATATATCCACGCATCAAAATATGTATATATGCAGGTATTTATTCCCAGAAAAGTGTTACAAAAATTATTTTATTGATATCTTTGAAATAAAACTGTCAAAATGAATCCAAAGCCATTAGAACACTTGCCAAAGTTGAGACACTACACCTGTTACTTCAAGTCGAGAATAGAAAGGATTAGAGAACAAAGGGACAAGAGAATGGCACCGTATTCACTAGCTGACTTATTAATAAAATAATAAATCATAGATATCTGAGCAAGGTTAAAGGCTGTATGAATGCCAAATAAATTTATTAGAAATACCAAATTAATGTGCCCCACTGTAGGAAACTAAAAAAGATAGCTTAACACAGACCTGTGAATAGACCAGAATGTATTTTCTGTGAGAAGCTTTTATCAAAAACAGTATTTAAGAATTAAATCTCAGATCCATATTTATAAATATGCTATTTTTTCCCCTCTCAACAGGGATGAAATATGAATAGAATTTTTCCTCCATTCAAGCAGTATAGCAGTATTTCTATAAACATAGCCTTTTAATCACACTATCCAAACACAGACAGTAAAATAATTTTAAACAGATTCACAATGCATTACTGTAAGTGGAAAAAAATTTTCCTCATATGTATGTGAATAAGAACAGAAGTTTCAGGTCTCTTACCTGTGCCAGTCTTCGTTTTTCTGAGTTCGCTCTTTTCTCATAATGCAATGTATAGACAGGAGCAGTCGGTACTGCACCAGCACTGCAAGTTCCATACTCTTCCTCACTCTCCTACGCAACAAAACAGATTTAAATTCCCTTATTTATAATCATTATCTGCAAATGTACCCTCCATATTATGCATGCAGAATGCATTCAAAATTATCTTGCCACAATCTATTACTGTCATGAAAATACCATCTGTAGTAAGAAAATATAATTTAGCTTTTCAAGAAGCTGAATTATCAACATTGCCACTTAAAAGACGAATTGTTCAAATGTCTAGGAAATATTTTTGAAAGTTTTCTTAAAATAGCATAAAATGTATCTAAAAACCAGTTCCTTCTCCCTACAGAAAAATCTTACGTGGAAACAAAATTTTCAACGGGAAAAGCAGATGCAGAATGCTTAAAACATCTTTTCTGACACTTCTGCAATG
The DNA here is from genome assembly GCA_013401275.1 of Pandion haliaetus. Classification (NCBI taxonomy): domain Eukaryota; kingdom Metazoa; phylum Chordata; class Aves; order Accipitriformes; family Pandionidae; genus Pandion; species Pandion haliaetus. The sequence goes on from VYZV01016426.1 coordinate 11,607, forward strand.
TTGCTTTGCAAAATGAAACTTCTCCTTCGTTTTCAAACATTGCCATTGTTCACATATCTTATGAAACGAAAACGGACACCTACACCTCTGAAATACATTGTACTGCAAGTCTCTCCCATCTCAAATTCTCAGCTTGAAGCAAAGGCTTCGATTGTGATATCAAAGCAATCAACTTTATGAAAACATACATCCTGTTAATGTATCTTTGAAGACCTCTGTTGTTCTATGATAAAATATGCAAACAATAAAGAGATTATTCAGTGGATGCATAGAATGACAGATAGTTGCCAGAGGGCTCGTTATGAAAAATGTATTGTTGAACAAAGGGCTAAGCATATTTCAAAAGTCATTAAAAACACAAATCTCATGTGATTTGTAAAGTATAAGCTTCAAACTGATACAGGAAGCAATGTAAGAAAGTAAAAAGTGTACTACGTACCTTCAAGCTTAACTTACTCTTCACTTCTTTTATTCCTTGCCTTGCCTGATTTTTTGCCTACAAAAATAAAAGGACTTAAGTAGCTCTGCAATACACTGGCTGTAGTCATGGAACATGCTTTATGATGCCACACTTATCTTACCTTTTTTTTTAAATACCTGGTGATATAAAGAAGGGCAGTAACCTTTATCACAAATTGCATACATGCATTGTCAGTATATTTTATATATTCATGCTTTGTCCGTATATTTAAGGATTTTTTTCAGTACATGCATGCCAATGCTGTGAAAACATAAACACTCAAAAATTCCCCAATATTACTAAGGACAGGCTAAAAATGATTGTATACATCACTCCTTTATTTGAAATGGTCCTTTAAATTTGAAAGGATATTTTAGCAGCAAGGCATGTTAGAAAAATGTTAAGATTTTCAAGATGACTGCTACAGCGTTCCAGCCTGGCAAGTTGCAGGGCAACATCAATCTTAAGAGAAATGAAGTGATTTCATATGCAGATGGAGATTTTGCCCAGTGTTGCTGAACAGCATAGTGCTGCTATTTAGGGGAGAATTCTGTATGTATTAAAATAGGCAGCCAAGAATCACTGTTGCATAGAAAACAGCCAAGAATGTTCTTCAATAGAGAA
>VYZV01016427.1:303-17291 GCA_013401275.1 Pandion haliaetus
TTCTTAGAAGATCAAGTTATTGCTTAGAAAGATTATGTTTGATTTTTTCTTCCATATTAATAGTATGAGAAGATATGAAGGGAAGAAGATCTTCATTGCATCTTACTCCATATGCTGTGATTTTTCAAATCTTCTGAACAGAATGACTTAGTACCTCTTCAACATCAATTATACACAATCAACAAAGTTTTTTTCTGTTTCTAGATTACAGGTGCAAAAGAAAGTCAAATGTGGAGGAAAGGAAGTTGTGACTCTTTCCTTTTTCAATTTATAGCTTTTTTCTTTTCATTTTCCAGCATACAGTTTTATTTTGCATCTTTGTCTTTTCCTGTTGGTGCATATTTTTATGGACAAGTTTTCCACTTGGTGATGTTGCCTTTACCAAAAAAAAAAAGGCAATGAAAAGGTTTAAAAACTATACTGGCTGTACTCAGTGGCCATGTTACAGTGTGTTGTTGCTTTGAATTTTTAAGAATTTTTTCTCCTATGTTGCTTGAAAGTTAAAAAACAAGACATGGGAATTATTTGTCAGCTTTTACATTAGAAGGAGGAGTCCTTGAGTTTGAGCTGCCTTGCTTCATAAAGTATTTCGATTAGTGGTGTCCTGAGTATGCTTTGTTATGGTTTGAAGCATTTTGGATAGTTCAGTATAAAGCTGACGAATAATTGTAGATGAACGTCATGATACTGAAAAGGCAGTGAAAGAGCAGGTGAAGTATTTCCAAATACAAAGTAATGCATATTAAAAAAAAAAAAAAAATAGTCTTTAACTTGTATGTGTGAAACCATGGGCTTTGCTACCACTCAGGAAAGAGATACAGAGAATGATAGTGGACAGTTCTCTGAAAAAGCCAGCTGAGTAAAGTGACTGTTAGGACTGACTAGGAAAGAATAGAGAACCATAGAAAAATTGTAATGCTGGTACACCTGACCTTTTGACTATAATGACTTTTGTCAGAAAGTTTGTAGAAAAACAAGTTAAGGGATGCAGAGGGCTATAAGATGTCAAGAAGGTGTGGTTGGCTTCTGCTTGAAGAGTTGCTAAATGTGCTAGAGCTTCTCAGTTTGTCATTGAGATAGCTGATACAGATCTAGGAAGGCATAGATGGTTTTGAATGAATGGAGATTTATATTTGAGTTAGAATACCCCCTATGCACTCTTCATAAAAAGAGAAAAAAGTACTGCTGTATCCAATTACACTCTGGAGCCATTTGTTATTACATGTTATGGACCCAAACTCTGAAGCAGGTTAAGAAGGAATACCCAAATTCAGAGAATAAGTGCTTCGGTGGCTGTTAAAGATGGCAGTGTGGATGCAGCCTTTAGCTCAGGGGATCCCTACACCACTTCTCAGCAAAGGCCAGGAGTGGACAGTGGGGAAAAATCACTTACTGTCCCATCTGTCTATTCATCTTGAGAGAAGTGTTTTCCATGTGGGCTGCGTTTTAGAAGAAAATTAGTATCTTCCAGCAGTTCTGCCATTCCATCCCTGTAATAACACATAAAACATCTGTGGACTGTTCATAAGGTGCAAAAACTAAGGACCTGAAACTGTACAATCACACATTCAGAATTTGTTCATGTGGGTGTGGCATACATTGATATGTCCTCCCCGTTTTTAGACCTTTTCCCTACTCTTAAGTATTAAAGTGCAGCAGTTTGTTTAAAGGGAGCAAGGTAAGCTTAGTAGTCTATTATGAAACATAAAATTGCATATTTATTAGATATTGATAAAGTATTTTTCTGGAAGCATTAGTTTTTCTAAGATGTACATAAATCATTAACAAAACAGGTGAATAAAATTTCAGTTACGATTGTGTAAAATGCAGAAGTTGACAGGTTTATCCCATTATTTTTTCTAACGTCTTGCATTGGTGTGTATGTGCATTTGTATATATATGCACACACATAGGTATAGTTATCATCACTGTCGATATCTCTCACTTTAAAAAGGAAAAAAGAAATACTTCTAGGCTTTTCTGTTTGCATGCAAGATTCCTGTTTGTTAACTGTGTTGTTTTGATTGCTGCCATGTTTAAGGGCTGCTGATTCACTGATGACTGACAAAGATTTTTTTTTCCTGGAAATTGTCGGTGTCTGGGACTCTATTCAGAGCAGCTTGTACTAATTAGACTTTTAAGTGTCAGCTCTGTGGAAAGCTTTTTTCTCCTGCTTGTGAAGAAAAGCATCTGGGCTGCTAAATAAAATCTTTTGTTAGATTAGTATTCAAGTCCAGTAAAGTACTGTAATTTATGCTCACAGGCCCATTGATTTGCCAGTTCAGTATAAAATACTTACATTGGAATCAAAAGCCAGATGTACTTGGGCATTAAATTATGTTTCTATTGCAGTGGCTTGCTGGGTTTGTGCATCAGCAATAATTCAAACTAAGGTCATGCTATCAGGAGTGTATCACTGCATGGCACCTTCTGAAGGCTCAAGATTTTTTTTTTTTGAAAGTTCATGATTCAAATTGTCATAAGTTTTTCTGCATGTTTTCTATCCATTTCAGGCTTACCTGTATTTCATCAGTGTTTTATACTATTGTTTATGAAGCTTGGTGTAGAAACTTTAGAAGAAAATTCCATACATAAATATTACTTTTATTCATAGTACATGCTTTAGCAATATCCATTGTATGTATACTAATTTAGTAAAAGTAGATCCATTGTTCATTAAGTTCATGAATAGTTCCAATATTGTTGAAATTATATCTAACGTGCATTCAACAGTGATAGAGGGAATGCAGTAAGCATGGTGAATCTGTTCTGGTTTACTGTTTTTCATCATGGTCAAATTTGGCAATTTTTACTGATGGATAGATAGTACAACAAGTAGCATACTAGCCCAAGATTCCTGAGAATATAACATCCTCCTTCATTAAAAAATGCTTTAAAATGGTAATGCTTTTTTTTTCTGAACTCTGCTATACAAACATATGCTCTTCAGTTCTTTCAGCTTGTGTTTTCAAGTGTTGCAAATGCAACATATGTATTTAGTTTTTATGGAACTTTGATTTCATATGGACTGGAAATTCAGGTAGACTCTGCTCTTGACCAGTAGTGGAAGGAATATCTGGGTGATGCCCTATCCCTCTTCATCAAAGAATACATTATGGGAACTTTGTTCTGCATTTTTTATGGTCATTATTGCCTTATAATCTAGCAAAAAAAAAAAAAAATCTGTTGGGCAGAACTTTACTGTTCCCAAAACAGAAGAGCTGTGAAATAGCTCAGGAATGTGTAGAGGTGATATCCAGGTGATATCAATGTTTTAAAATGGTGGTATGTGGAAGGGTCTCTTTCTCTTTTAACAACATCTAAAATTCGCAAGTAGATTTTGGAGCAAATATGAGGGAAGGGATTCGGAATAACCACATAGCTAATGGCATGACAAACTAAGTTTGAATGTGTTGTGAAACTGAGGAAGTTTAGAAGAAAAGAAATTCAAATGTGCTAAGTAAGTAATTTGTGTGATATAAGACTTTCAGAATATTAACTCCATTGGATCACTGTAAAGGGAAAAACAATAACCATTCTCTAGCCTTTTAGAATGCAATATTACAAATGCAGACATATGCAAGTCGTACTTGCATGGTGTAGGGTCACTGTAAGAAAGAACAATGTATGTATGTTTGACTGCATATTTCTTAGTCTGATTTTGGTTTTGTTACATGGAGTTTTTGTTCCTGCAGGCAATGCTGACAGTAGCCTTTTAGTATAGGTAGTGGGTTTATGTTATGGGCAGCAGGCCATGAATAAGTAGGTAAAGCTGACAAATTTGTTTGGATACTTTATTTGTGTTGTGGTTTAACACCAGCCAGCAACAAAGCACCATGCATCCTCTTGCTCACTCACCCCCCCCTCCCAGTGGGATGGGGAGGAGAACTGGGAAAAAAGTAAAACTCGTGGGTTGAGATAAGAACAGTTTAATAACAAAAATCTAATATAATAGTAGTAGTAGTAGTAGTAGTAGTAGTAGTAGTAGTAGTAGTAGTAATTTAAATATAGCAACAATAATAATAATTGTAATGAAAAGGAATGTAACAAAACCAGAGGGATTAGACACAAGAAAAGACAAATGATGCACAATGCAGTTGCTCACCACCTGCTGAATAATGCCGGAGCAGCAATCCACCCCTCCTGGCCAACTCCCCCCAGTTTATATGCTGAGCATGATGCCCTATGGTATGGAATATCCCTTCGGCTAGTTCGGATCAGCTGTCCTGGCTGTGCTCCCTCCCAGCTTCTTGTGCACCTGCTCGCTGGCAGAGCACAGGAGACTGACAACTCCTTAACTTAGGATAAGCGCTACTTAGCAACAAGTAAAATATGAGTATGTTATCAACATTATTCTCACACTAAATCCAAACCACACTGTACCAGCTATTAAGAACTGTATCCCAGCCAAAACCAGGACAAGTTGGTAACGTGTTTTGTGTAACATCCCTGTGAGCTGAACCGTGGTTTTTCAAAAGAGAAGTTGTAAATGTGTGCCTACTTTGAAAGAGTAAATAGTTTGATGATTTGATGAGGATGTTCATTAAGAAATGAGAAAATTTAAAAGAAATTTTATCCTATTATGTAGAATGAAATACCCATCTCTATGGGTAGCAGTAATGGTAGTAGTAATAAACCACTGCTATGACTTTGGCAAAAGTTCTACTTTTCTGAAGCAGTATGTATTTAATTTGGATATTTACCTGTTTGATAAGAAAATGTAGTCCCTTATGTGGTTCTTGAAGGCACAATGCTAAAGCTTTACTCTCTTAATTGATATCACATGTATTTTCTTCTGAAATAACTTGAGAAATACTTATCTACATGGTGGAGTAATTTGAATGATTTACACTTGACATGTATTCATTCAGTGGATTTTTGTTTCAAAACACAGCTTTCTTTATAAATAAATAACAGGACCTTAAATTGTCAGTGAGAGAATGTTACTGCTTTCTAGGCAACACTTTTCAGATACTAAGTGTTTTAATTTGAAGCTGTGTGTTGAGATCGTGGGGTTCACTGGGAATACCTTAATCATAACAGGGGAGCAATTGTTAATTGTTTTTTTTTTTTTCTTGTGGATTTAACCTTGGAGCAGTTCCAGCTGTGTTAATAAGCCACAGGAAGCTGTGGTGAACATGCATGTATTTAAAGAAGAAATTCCTTCTCTTACCTAATGCAGAGACAACTAAGCAAGAGCAGCTGCTTACTGAAGTCAGTTTCTTTTTCTCTACATGTGAAATTAATAACCAAGGACAAGACATGAAACTAGTTCACGGCTAGTAGCTGGCTGATTTACATCCAGTAGCTGCTGTTGGATGTGGCTTTCACACATGAGGTTGACTTTGTTTAATAGGGGAAAAGTCGTAAAGCATTAATTGCATTTGATGCTTTTGGACATTTCTAGAATCAGATATCTAATTTAATCTAAATGAAATGCAGGTATTACATTTCGTATGCTACACTTAAAAAGGTCAAACATAAACAATTCCCTTCAAGGAATGCCAAGTATAAAAACATTGGTGATATATATTGAGTATTGTTGAAAATGCCTACTATTGCTGACTGCTTCTTCTGCAGAATAGATATGGAACTTGCAATCTGCATAGTTCTTTGGGAATAAACTGGGGGGCAAGCAGGATAGTAGACAGCAGCTGATACTACTCATGTTGTTGTATGGAGGTACTGCTAATGTACTTGAACCTGCCATTTTAGAGGCCAAAAGAAGGTTAGGGGGCTTTTTTTCCCCACAGAAAACTAGAGAGCATCAGACAGTTTTCAGTTAGTACTCAGCATCAACAGGCAGAGGGAGGTTTGGGAATTCTTTCTGTAGATCCCAGCAAATAAGTTTTATCCAGCTGAAGATAGCCATCATCAGTAAGTGTCATCGTTTAACCGCAGCCGGCCACTAAGCACCACACAGCTGCTCATTCCCTTCCCTCCCAGTGGAATGGGGGGAAAGAATCAGAAAGTAAAAGTGAGAAAACTCATGGGCTGAGATAAAAATGATTTACTAATTGATGATTAATAATAATAATAGTAGTAGTAGTAATGAAAAAGTAAGTAACAAAGAGAGAATTAAAACCCAAGAAAGGCAAGTGATGCAAATGAACAATTGCTCACCACCAACCATGACCCCCCCTGCCAACCTACCCCCCCCTAGTTTTATTGCTGAGCATAACGTAATACAGTCTGGACTATCCCTGTGCTCAGTTGGGGTAGCTGTCCCGGCTGTGTCCCCTCCCAACTACTTGTGCACCCCCAGCCTTCTTGCTGGTGGGGTGGGGTGAGAGGCAGAAAAGGCCTTGACTGTGTATAAACACTGTTTAGCAGTAACTTAAAACATCCCTGTGATATCAACACTGTTTTCAGCACAAACCCAAAGCATAGCCCTGTACTAGCTACTCTGAAGATAATTAACTCTATTCCAGCCAAAACCAGCAGAGTAAGGAAGGTATTTATGAACATTTTGCATTTTAGTAACAGGAATGCCCACAACACTTTAGAATGCAGTACTGGATTTTGGCTATGGCAAAAGTAATTTTTCTGTTGTGTTTTAGCACTTCATATGTTCATTGGTGTTGGCTGAAGTCAGGGCCCTCCCTGATGTCTGCTTCTTCTGGTATTGCTACTAGCTCTACAACTTAGTGCTTACAGTATTAAAAGCAGCTCTATCTTTTTCAATTAGGTCATCAAAACTAGAAAATGCATTTAATTGTGGAACTACGAGGCACAAAATGGTTTTAGAAATATTTTTCTTTTTATTTCAGCCACTGGAACATAACATTCAAAATAAAACATTACATTTCAGAGTGTTTCTTCTCTTATTTTCAATAGAGTTAATAGAAATGATACCTACATTTAGCCTGAGGTGTCATTTTAAGGACTTCAGTTTTTTTGCTTTGAACATGTTTTGCCTTTTTTGTATCCCAAATTACTTTTACCCCTGCTCCATTTTTTCTCCCTTCTTTGGAAAGAAATAGTAAAAGTTGAAATATTCTGCGTTATTCAAATCTAATTTGTGATTGTTTTGTTCAGTCCTGAACAATATTTTTTGTCATGAGTTCTGTGTCCAAAAACTTTAAGCCAGCTCTGTTGAGAGCAACACTCCCAGACTAGTGATGGGGTTACTACTTGAATTTCATGTTTTGGATGAGGCATTGTGCTCATAGACTGACAAATACTTGGATTGTAAGAAGAATGACTTTTTTTAACTTAGAATGATAATTATGACTAAATTTCAAACGCTGTCAAACATTTCAAACTTGACCTTTAATGCAAACATCCAGCAAACATGTTGATCCATAGGGCACCATTCCATTGAAAGGATGTTCCTGGGAAGAAGGCCAAATGCTTGAAACAGCGCTTGGATTGCTTAGTCTGAAATTTCAAACAATGAGTGACGACAGTAGGTCCCGACTAAATGTTATTGTGGTCTGAAAAAAATTGCCATTACCCAAATTAAGCTGTATATACCTCAAGCCTTTACAGTTACAGACATTCTACTTTTTAGAAGCTGAACTTGAACTTAAAAGCTTACAATTCAGGCTTCTATTTTTTGAATACTTCGGTATTGTGTAGTAGAGGCATCATAGCCTCTACAATGAATGTGTTTGTAAGGCTGAAGTCTCCTATGAATTCTTCTAGTTCTGTGATACCTGACTCTTTGACACATTTTTTAAATCACTAACATGCTGAACACTGTATCAGTACTTAACAGTGATAGGGGCACAGCTCTTGTGCTTTGCATTCTGTTCTTCTGAGTCTGTCAGAGGAAATACCTGTTCAGATTGTAGATTGCCCTATAGTTGTAGACATCTATTTTCATTTACAGTAGTATTGATATTCATACGTTTTCTGTCACACCTCATTAACCTAGCAATGCTTTTAAAGAATACATTTTCTGCACGTTGCAGTCTGTGTAATGAGGTAATATTACTATCAGGTCATACTACCACTGGTTGCTATTTCTTTGCTGTCTTTTATCCAATTTTGTACTAAAACCAGTCTTTCTGGTTTAGGAATAAGTAAACCTTTGTCAGATATCTGTTTATATGTTTGGAGGGCTCTGACCACATTAAAATTTCAAATCTGTTTGGCGTCAATAATGCCATAGTACATACAGTTAGTAATAAAAAAAAATAATTGAATGTGCTTGTGTTTCCTAGGTATAGCATATCTAAGTGGAATGTGCAGTGAAAAACGAAAATGTATAATTGCAGAGGACAATGGTCTGAATCTCGCTTTTACCATTGCCCATGAAATGGGTCACAAGTAAGTATGTGGATAACAAACCCTAATATGTGTTTGCATCTAATATTACTATGATTTGATTAATTTGATTGTGTACTTCAGTTTTTCCCCTTTCCTTTTAGGAAGGCTTTTAAGTTTGAGGAAAAATTTGTAAAACAATGTTTTTGTTATTAATAATAAGTGACATGTATTGATAGACAGTATGTAAATTAAGAAAATGTTTACAACTTGGAATAATACAGTAATCTTTATAGCTACACAGTAACTATGTTAGCTGGAAGGACTGACATTGTCTAGAGGAAAAGCAGGTGTCCCAAGAGGTTTTTTATTTTGAGACTGTGGTACTACGTATCAGATACAGCTCTGACTATTGTTGCCAGCAAGCATTTTAACAAGACACATGAGTTGGAAGAGCCCTTATTTAATTTGGCTTTCTCAGGTTAGATCCCATTAAAGTATATAATGGTCATTGGTCATCGCAACATTAATACTGTTTTTTCCTCCCCTTAACAGAAAAGAATGACAAAGTGAAGGTGAAGGTAACTATCCTTCACAATTGGATTGGATGTTTTTACTCATTCCATGAGGAATACTTAGAAGCAAAAGTGAAAAATTCTCATGTTGCAATAATCAAATTTGTTAGTGGAAATTGTATTTGATTCTTGGCTTCAGTATTTGTTAAAGAAAAATAAATAGGAGAGTTCTTATTTTTAAATAAAATAAAATAAAAGGGAGGTGTGTATTAATCTGTCATTTTTACCTGCAGTGTCTACTCCAGCTATCTGTGTATACATTTTTAGAATAGTAGCTCCAGAGTGACAATAGAGAGGGATGTTTTGTTAAATCCTTTGAACCTGTGAACATTGAGTTAGGTGTCTTAGGATAAACACTTTGCATTAAAAGTGATTTGGTTTAAATTTGGTCAAAGCTGTCTGAGAATGGAGGTCATAGCATCTGATGTTGAAACATGCAGTTGGCTACAAGAAAGAATTGGAAATTAAAATATTTCTATTTAAAATTTGTCCTGGATGAAAAATAAACAAATTCAGAGCAATTATATAACTTGGAGGAAAAGGGTGGCATAAATGTTAGATGCTGGATGAAATTGATTTTTCCTGTTTTTTTCTTTTTTTGAGTTTTCATAACTTCAGAAAGCAACTCCAGGTTAATATAAGCCAGACTGTTTGTGTGAACGTTATGATAAAGGAAAGACTTCAAAAGAAAAATTTGTTTGTGTTTTGTAGCCACATACTGTCCTTTTTCTTTTTTTCACTATAGTGTTTGCTAATATTGGAAGGGGGGATGGGTAGAGGAAAACTCATTTTCTGTACGCCTGTTCTTATGATAGTAAACCAAGGTAAGGGGAAAGAAACAGTAACTGAATATGATCTGCTGATAAATTCACTGATGGAGTAAATTAGAAAATTGTTTGAGGCAGGTATGAGAATACCAGATAATTTAGAGAAATATCAGTACCGCTTTATGCCGTGCACAATAAAAATGTGTTTAGAGAATAAAAAGCTTGGCAGCAGAATTACTGGATCTGAAAAAAGAGGCATCTTGATCAAAAAGAAATGTAACATCTTATGCTTCCTGAGAAATGTTGATAAACAAAATCCTAAATGCAGAAAATGTGAAGCAGGTATAGAATTCTTGCAAAGTTATGGGTGATAATGTTGTTTCTGCACTAGCAAATTTGAGAATGTGGGATACTGACCTTATAAAGAAGTTTTTGTCTTGCAGCAGCTAAGTCAGACCTGTCTTTGACATTCTAAGGGCTGCTGGATGCCAAACAGCGTCCAGAACAAGTTACACAGGGAAGGTCACTGTTGCTGCTTAGCAGTTCATCCAAGACTGCTGCGCAGGCCAGGCTCTATAAGCCTTGTTGCATTTGGTCTTCAACTTGAAATATTTTCATGGCTTTGCATTGCTGTGGGACTGAGGAGGAGAAAGGATTTAGCATGATCTTCCTACAGGGTCATAACACCTAAATTGCTGATACGTGAATCCTAGTAAAAAAAATGTTAAAGGCCACACTATGAAATTTCAGAACTTTCAAATCCCTCCATATTAATTCAAATAAATTTGGAAAAACAAATCACGATGATATCCCAGCCATCACATTCTCACAGTAATAATGGCATATGGGTGTCCTTAGAGACAGTACATCTGCAGGTACCATAACAGACATTTAAAAACAATGGAAATAAATAATAAACCAAAGCTGGTTTCATAGTAAAGGATGGGATGTTGTTTGAACCACACATTCCTTCAAGAAATTCAACCTCCTGAAGGCTAGTAACAAGCTGCACAGAAATTAGGAAGACTACCACAAAAGTGAAAGAATAGGTAGCCAGGGATATATGAATAGCTGCCACAAAAAATGAAAAATAAGGGGCAGCCTCCACTGCAAAACATGCAGAGGCATTCAGCTTGATGCCTCCTTCATTATGGAAAGAGAGTCCTTAACAGTTGCAATCTGAAATAGAGTGGTCTCCCACAAAAGAGAGTAAGGTGATACTTCACACATTTGTTTTCTCTGCATGACTGTGTCTGCCAGGCAGTTGCAAAGAAGCACTCTAGAAGTAGTTGACCCTTTGTGGAGAGACAATATAAAAATATTTGAAGACAAACATTTGAATATAGGTCCTATTGAAAAGGACCTCAAGACATTCAAATGTAACTAGAGTATTTATCACAGAGATTTGTCTTGCTCATCCTTAACTGTCTCAGAAATGGAGATTAAATGATGACCATTTGGACCAGTCATCGATCTTACCCTTTCAACACATCGAGTTTTCTAGAAAATTTTCACTAACTCACTCTGAATCTAGAAGTCACTTACTTATTACCTTTTTTGTCTAGTATCTTTAACCATTCTAGTTGCTCTTGTCGTCCTATTCAGCAGCACAGGAGAAGCAAAAACTTTCTCAAAGACTTCACCCCTCAAACTACAAAGAAAAAACCCTTACTTTTTTGTCTTCTGTACAACAAATAATATACTTGTCCAAAAATTATCATTCAAATAGACTCCAAAGGTATGCAGCATAGACTCTGTTGATTGTCATCGATCAGCCTGAGAACATAAACAAATCTATTCACAATTGCTGTTGTTTTGATGGGTATAAAAGTATCTCTGAAAAAGATAACAGTTTGCTTTTGGAGAGCCCTCTTTCGGTGTTTTTATACACCAAACGCCATGCTGTTATCTATATATTTGAAATTCATTTGTCTGGTAAAATCTTACAATCATTTGCAAACTCAGAAGAATTTTGCAGACCTCTAATGTCACTGTCATAATTTGCATAATTACAGGTTTAGGAGACTTTGGGAGGAGTGGGGTATACCCTCTGCACTGAAATCTATGTTTGCTTGCACAGGAGCACAGCTGAAGAATTATAGTTAATTATACTGACTATTTCTGATACATGGATGTTTATTAAGTGTTGTGTTGTCATTCTATTAGTTTTTCCAATTAAAGCAGAAATATTCTTAATGAAATACAATAGCAAACTAAACCTTACTTTGCAATATGAAATGTCTTTGTTCTAGCCATATATATCTGAAAGTAAAGTAAATGATCTTTTAATGACATTGAGAATTAATGTTGTAAGTCAACAACTGATTTTTGAGCTCCATCTTGAAATATTAGGAGCCAGTCTGTGTAATCAGAGATTAAAAACTGCAACACATTAATGGATTTGGTTTTAATAATCAAATCTTATTTATTAAAATTAATGTAATGAGCAATTAGGTAATTATATAATGAAGTCATATTACAGAAGAAAAGCTAACAACGATGAATTAAAAGACATTGTTTCCATGTGGAGAACAGAAGGAAGAAGAGAAAGAATGCTATTGCTTATCAAGTAACACTTATATCGTCATTTTACTTAAATGATTACTGTCTGTGGGATAGGATTCCTTAAGTATGGAGAAATAAAGGATAGATGTAAACTGCAGTATTTAAAAATATATTAATTAACAATTACTATGTGCTCTAAGTGTACCTTAAAAATTGTTTTAAATAGTTGAAAGAGATACCGGTGGAATTTCTCAGAATCAATTTTATACACATCTGCATTCTTTTTCTGGTAAGCATTTTGTGAAATATGAAATGTACCTATTTTTAAAATTCAGGATATTCTACCCAGTATTTTGTAGTTCCAAACAGGAAGTCTGTGGAATTTTTCAAGCACCTACTTAATAACTCATAAGCATACAACATACATTTTTTCTGATGATATTAAACAATTGCATGAAATCCAGTGGAACTTGAAGAGAGTTTTAAATGGGAGAATAGGAAATGCTAATGGAGCATGAGTTATTCCATGCATTTGTTATCACAGTCCAAAATATGATTAACAGAACACAATAAAATCAACAGGATTAATAAAAGCAACTGTCTACCAATCTTTGTGAATGAGTTACTAATGTGGTTTGGGGAATCTCATTAAAGTACCTGAAAAAAGAGCTGTCTTGGTATTTATAAGGTTGGAGTAGAATTTTACAATTGAATTTGTGTTTAACAAAGACAAGATTAGCACACGGAAAGCAGAGGTATTAATTGGGTTTGACAGAAGACCTTCTTGCATCTTGAATATCATCTCATCACAAGTATAATGAGAAACTTCAGGAGCAGCAGTGGTCACTTCCACTGATGAAACTGTGCACAGTAGGATTCATATTAGTAAGGATTACTGAATTAAGGCATTTGACATTTGGCATTTTGTCTCGGATGTTAAGTCAAAGTATTTGTTTAGCATTTATTTTGATCCCTTATCATTCAGCTGTGAGAGAAAGAATGAAGCCTTACTTGATACCTGGGTGGATGTGCATACAGACCACCCACTGTTTACATTTTAATGACTTTTCTATCCTGAGAAAGAAGCATGGAGAGGTTTACAGGATAGTAGGACTGTTTTTCTCTTTCCAAAATACCTATCTGTGGGGTATACAAAGAATTTTGAGTCTCCTAACTGTTAGTCCAGCAACTTCCTCAAAGTTTAGCTTCACCAGGAGAGGGTTATTGGGATTCATTTGCAAAAAAATAGAAGAAAACTGTCTACTTAGTGACAGCAACATTTCCTATGAATGATGAAATAGTTCCTCCCCTTCGATGTGCCTTCCCCCTTTTCTGGGAGAGACTACAAAAGCAGAGTAATTCCTACTAACTCATGATAAGCATAGCTTTCTTTTGTTTCCCCAAACAAGGAAACATATCTATATTAGGACTGTCAGTGTCTGTATCTCTATTAACAGAATACACTTTTCATTCCTGAAAACAGAATTTAGATGAACAATCGATGATTTAAATCGCACTGCTGAAATTACCTGAAACTGTTCCTCTGTTTCTGTCTGTAATTCCTATACAGAAAGACATATGCCTTCTAATTCAAATACATCCTCTTAAAATTTGGGATGCTTTTTGTCATTGTTTGTGTAATTTGTATACTAGCATGAAGGAGACAGGCTAGCAAAATTTTGGAGCCCTATCATTCCAAGCACTGGAATATTCAAATGTGAGAAAATCCCTTCATAGTTATAAGCATAAACAGTAAGTGAATGAATTTCTAGGAAGTATAGATGAATCTCAAGAAATACCTGTCTTTTATATGCTGTGCATAGTGTTTCTTTTAAACTAGATGTGTGTAAGAGAGATACCATGATGTCATGTATTTAGCCAACTCAGATTTGTTGATAAAATACTGACTTAAAAGATGTTTGCAAAGTGTAGGTTATTTAACCAGAGGTATATTGAGCTGACATGTTTGGATACTTACTCCATTTACTGATAATTAAGCTAAACCTTTATTCAGTAAGGGCCATAGTATCACTCTGGGGTCCCTTTCTCTCAGAGCTCTTGCTCCCCAGCATCCTGGTTCAGGTTATCTTGGGGTCTTACAATGTCAGGCATCCCCATGGCAGTGACTACGAAGTAAGAAAGAAGCTGCTGCAGAACTGTTGTGTCACTGGCATCTGTGTTGGTAGCCTGTCCCCAAATTCCCCAAAGTCCTACTTCTTCCTTTTCTCTCCCATAAATCCCTGATGCCATGGGCTACAGGGGCAGTAGATAGAAGGTGCGGGGGAAGTGCCTGTCATTTTGGCCTCCTCCCAGCTGTGCAGACTCCCTCATTTACCCCCCTCGCCACCCCGCCAGTGCTTCTTTCCTTAATTTTCCTGTCTTTTTGGCTAACGGTCCAAAGCTGGGTTTCTCAGTCCGAGTTTTGATATGTAGATAAAGATATTAATCTACCACTAGATACAGAAATATCCATAGATGCAGGTAGTTGGATACAGAAGCAGCCTGACTGTCAGAGATGTTGAGTTGTAACTATTTTGACTGATTTTCACTATTACTAAGTTTTTTGTTCAAAATAAAGTTATTGTTGACTGTCAACTTAAGTGTAGACACAGGAAGCTATTGAGCAATACAATTTGAAAAGCACAGCTGCAGTTTGCAAAATTGAGCTTTATTATGATTTTAAAAACACATGCACAACAGACTGTAAGAAATTACCTTTCCCGTATATGTATTTGTGTGATTGACACATTTACAGAGAAATGGCTATACTTCTCTTCAGTTTGTGGATAGATGCATAAAACATGGGACATATTTTTATATTATTTTTGGTATTGTCTTACTATCTGTGGTAACATTTTTCTGTCCTGTTTGTTCAAAAATGTTCACTTTACAGGAAATTTTATCTAAAATTACCTGTTTAATAAGAAACTACTTTTATTAAATTTAATCTTAACAAGAAAGATACAATGTTTTCCCTTTTCTTTGTTACTTATTGTTTTGATAAAAGGTAATAGGGGTTTTTCACTTTGTATTGTATTTCAGCATTACATGTTCTTTATTTCAAACATGACTTATGTGAGAATCATCTCAGTAGTTTCATTGCAAATGCTGCCTTTCTTTCTGTTAGATTAGGAAAAGAATCCATGAGATAACTGTTCAAAACTTGCAACAAAAAAACCACAGTGCACTGACTGATTTTTAAAGCCTTTTTTTTAAACCCCTCTCTTCTTTTTTTTTAAATTTATTTCATTGAAGTTCAAAGTATCTATTAGATGTTCAACCATACAAGCAGGACATTTAATACCCTTCCAATGACAGTAAATAGAAATTAGTGGCAAAAAGTAGCATTGTCCCCAAAAAGCAGTCACAAGGTCCTTGAGATCACCATAGATTCTGTCATTCAGTTTTTACACTTTAGTAGGCAAGTTCTTTAAAAACTGAGTCTCTGGTCTTCCTGCATGCATATCAAAGTAGGCATCTCTGTTCCACAGTCATGAAATTACACTGATTTAAATCAGCCTCGGATCTTATTGGGCAGGTGGGTATATCATACCAAACTTCCTAGTGGTCTGGAAATTGTCCGACAAAATACTCTTGCAATTAGAGGTGACAGAAGAAGATGCAGTTTATTACATACTTTGCATTTCCGTTTACTCTTACTCTCAAACCAGAAAAAAAATAGTTTTGCTTAGTCCAATCCTAAGAACAGTCCGAGGCCCAAGAAAGATCTTACTTTATGCAAACACATCGCAACAATGCCTAGCAGAAATCAAGCCTCACTAGCCTGTTGCTGGTAGCCAGATGGCTGAAGAAGGGAACAGCTCAGGAAGAAATGTAGCACTGAGACAGTGAAGTAGCACTGCATCAGCATTTTTAGGAAGTTAAAAAGATATGGTAATTTTGTACTTGAAATTTAGAAGATTTGTCAACTCTTTCTCTAGCAAGGTATCAAGGCTTCCCTTTCTGCCAGACTATAATGTACCAGGATGCATTTATAGTTAATTTTCCTTAGAACAGCATTTGTAAACTGAACAGTTAGTAACTGAACAACAGCCTACAGGATGCATAGGCTTAACTGATAGTCTGATACATTTAAAATAGCTGTGAAAAAGTTGGCAAAAGATCATAATAGTGTCAATGGTTATTGTTAATAAGGAAACTTAATATTTTTTTTGTCTATTCACTGAATAAATGATACATATTTTCTTCAGTTTGAAGAAATGTTATACACCAATGTTTTTCCTTGGCATAAGATTAGTCGTAAACCATAGATGTAATTGTTTATTTTTAAATACTCCACTTTACAGGATGTGGCATGGGTATCATTTGCCCAAAGTGAATACTTTTCCTGTATTATATACATTCTGTAAAAAACTTCAGGAAGTGATATGTATCTTCATGTTATGATGCTAAATACATCTGTCACATCAAAGTTTTAAATTATTTATATACTTAAGTCAAAGGAACATGACACGGTGCTGTGTCTAGATCCAGCTTCTTGAAGCATGGTGGTAGAAGTGTTGGAGTGATAGAGAAGAAAGCAGCTGTTTAGCAGAAATTACAAACTCAGCTGGACAGTAGCACACAGTGTTTGTTCATGTCTGTTTATTAATATACATGTTGTAGTTTTTACCGAACTGTTTTAAGGTTGAAAATGTAATCTGAGTTGCCAACATCCTAGAGAACAAGCAATGATTCACGAAAGAGAAATATTCATTGCCTAAACATACTCCTTTTGATTTTTTATTTTTTATCATTGAATTATTAACAAGAAGATTGAGGTTTCCTTGTCCAGTAGATTTTTCCTTTGAAGACAAAGTTTGTCCAAAAGAAGTCATCTTCTGCCTTTTACCATCATAGTTTTTCTGTAGCTGGGTTACTTGCCTTTCTATTCACTTTAGGCTAAATAATTAATTTACAAGTGGAACCG
>VYZV01016434.1:8552-36462 GCA_013401275.1 Pandion haliaetus
CCGCTCTCCCTCCCTCCCGGGGCCGCTGCTCCCCCCGCTCCTGGCCGGGACTGCGGCGCCGCCGCCGGCCCACCTCCCAACCCGGCCGCGCCGAGGCTTTTCCCGCCGCGGTGCCCCGGCCGCCCGGGCTGAGGCGGCGTCGAAGGCAAAGGCCGCCCCGGGTGCAAAGGCGGCGCCGGGCCGTGAGCCAGGCGCCCTTGTGCCGCTGGGTACGGCGGGGGGGNCTGCCCGGCCGAGTGGAGGGTCGCGACGGGTTTCCCGCCGGAGCTGAGGGGTGGAGGAGAGCGAGGCCGGGCGGTGAGGAGAGCCCAGGGCCGCGGCCTGCCGCGGGGTGAGCCCGGCCGAGCTCTCCAGCACCCGTCCCGCGTGTGCCGGCGGCTTTCCTTTGAAAAAGGCGTTTTACCTCAGATTGAGCGGGGAGACCCGTCCGCCCGCCTGAGCGCCTTTAAAAACACGCAGCCCTTCCACAAAACACCCGTCTTGAAAAAAACCACGGCTCTTCCGTCTCGGCGGAATGGTCCCCGGAGCGGGGGGCTGTGGCGAGGGGGGCCGACCTGGGCCGCTCGCCGCCCCGCCGCTGCCCTGAGGGGCCCGGCCCGGCTCGGCCGCTCCCTGCGAGCTCCCGGGACCCCCGGGAGCGGAACGGGTCGGCTTGAAACCGCACTAGGGCTTTTCCTCTCGCCCCCCAGACCCGTAACTTATTTAACCTTGTAGTGGTGGATGGGTTACGATCCCGCAGGAGGGAGGGCAGGCTGCGGGCGGGCGGCCCTTCGCGCCGAGCCGGGCGGGCTGATGGTGCGGTGCAGGTAAGAAGAGCAGCAAAGAGCTCAGCTTTGAAACAGGCAGCTAACGAAGTAACTCCTGTCTCAGGCGAGGGAAGAAGGCTTCGCACCTCGGTGACCCGTTTTAATCTAGAACTCTTAAAATGAATTTATCTTCAATTTTTTTTCTTTTCATTCGATTTTGAATGGACCGGTCAACTTGTTCCCTGTTTGGCAAGTCCAGTTTGCCTTTTTATTTTTTTTTTTTAAAACTTGAACTTCTAAATACCTTATGCTGTTGCAATGTTTTTTGCCTGTTTTGTCAATGGAACATAAAAATCCAGCCGGAGCAGGAGCGCCGTGCTGCTGCTTCTGCAGGCTGTGTGCTCCCATTCCCACTGATGGGATGTACGCAAACCCACTTTTCTGCTTACTTGGTGCTACTCATGTAAATATAATATAAAGGTGTGTGCGCTTAATAGTTCTCTTTGAATCGATGATGATAATAACGTATGCGACTAAGCGGGTAAGGAAGTAATGGAGTTCATTTAGCTTTCCTTTAAGTCTTCACAAGGTAGTTTAGCAGGTTTGTTGCTGTGTGTACATTCAGGGTATGGCTTGAAGGCATTGATGGAATTTAACATGATTTTAACATATGCGATTGGTACCTTAGCTAAATCTTAAAAACAAAACTAGAAACCAATCACTTAACAGCTTTGACTATAAAAACAGAAAAGGAGATCAGAATTTATTCTTAAATCATTTTTTTCTCTGATATGTCAGACTGTCATTAATAGAAGTAGGATTGGTACGCTATATGCAGTATGGCAACGTATATTTGTTTCAAGCTGAACTCTTACTTAATTTTCTTTCCTGTGGTATAAAAATATTTAACTATGAAAAACAATAGGGATTAAGACCCATACGATATCTGATTTCCTTTCAAAGCCATATTTGCATAGTCTAAGGGCTGCCTTCCTCCACAAATGGTTTCTGTAAATTCTGGAAAGTGAGCTGCTTCACTAACAGCTTTAGATGACTTGGATAGGACAGACAGATTCCCGCTGTATCAAAGCTGTTAATCGCTCTTTTGCAAGATGTGAGGCAGGTGTGTAAGCACTGGTCTCTCACCTCCCAGATAAGTGATTTGCTCAACTAGGCTAGATGATAGTCTGAATTGCGTTCAGTTAATTAAATATTCATTGGAATAAATACTGTGCAATCCCAGGCTCCCTCTACTCAGATAAGTATGTGAACAATTTGATTATAGACTGAAATGCTGTCTCTGCTCTACAAAGTATGTTTAATTTTCGACAGCTGTTTTAGTCACTGAATTCATTAAGTTATGGTGATGAAAAATAATTTCTTGCTGAAGTGTTTTGCTGGATTAGTCTTTAAAGACAAAAGAGGGTGTAGTTCACATCGGGCTTTGTGTGGGTTGCAGTATTAATGGTGGAGAGTGAAGGTGCTTAATAAAGGTTATTAGGAAGTTATTAAAGAAGAAAACAATAACAAACAGGAAAGTGAGCTGGGAGTAGACAGGAGTTGCATACTTGGGGCTGAATGGGAGTTGTCAGAAAGAAGTGCTGGGAAGGGTGCAGGAAGTTTCCAAAAGAGTTGATTCAGTTGCCCTTTGAGCAGATCACATATAGCTGCATAAACTGAATAATGCAGTGATACCTAACTCACGTAGGTGTTTTAACTTAACACTAGAATTTTCAGTTAATGGCAGCCTAGAGGTGTATGTAGTTCAAGCTTCTTACTGTTGATAAGGCAAAGGGCTATCTTTGAGTAATATTTACTTCTCCAGACCTTTGTAGATTAATGATAACAAATGTCTATGTCACTGTTGATACACTGTCTTATTATTTAGTCACGTGGTTGCTGTGTTCTGTTGTGTTTATGCACATTTTTAATAAGCTAGGGGGAGGGAAAATTTGAAACTGGTGTGTGCATGTAGTACATGTGATTGTATTGTTTGTAGTTCAGGATTCAGTTTTCTTTACTTTTTTGGTCTAACTTTATTTTTTTTATACTTGATGTAGAAGCCAAATGCTACTCCCAGCCATGGCAAGCTTCACCTGGAGTAATACATGGCAAATTTTGCTCTCATCTGCTTGATCTAAATGACTAATGTTGTCTAGAATAAATTCTCTTCCAGTATGGTTTACATGTATGAACCCTTTCACCATGGTCATGAAAAAATAATACATGAAATTGCACACACAAGATGTCTGCTGTCAGTGCAGAGGGGAAAATTCTGAAAGTGTTTGTAGGAGTTGTCTATCCATGTGAGAAATATTGTAAGAGCTTTTCACAGCTGGGCTCGGTTCTGTGAAGTGCTAAGGGCTCTCACCTCCCGTTGTGAAAATGGTATAATATTAACCAGCTTGTAAGATTTGTCTGTATTGTTTGAAACAGCTCTCAAACGTAACCTGCCATTTCCGTATTTCAGCTGCCAAATGTAACTCAAATTCTGATTAGATGACTGGATTGATTGTAATTTAACAAGACGATACGTTGTGGATAAAAGGTTTTGACATAGATGAAATTCTCACCTTAATAGCTGGTTTGTCTGAAGCTAAGGGAACCTTGTTGAAATAAAAGTTAGTGTACTGATTGTTTTTGCATAAGATTTGCACATGATGACCAGATAAATTTATCTAAAGCATAAAACAAATGCTTTATTTTAAAATTTAAAGATCTTATTTAAAAATCTTCAAGACTAGCAAAAATTATTTTGAAACTGTTAGCGTATACCTTTTGAAATTATCCTTATAAACCTAGACGCAGAACGACTCATCAGGTCGTTACAAATCCCAAATCCAGTCGTGCCACTGAAATCCACAACAGCACTGGGCTCTGCCAATTAGAATCCCACCCTCCCCTTCCTTCTCCCAGTTAGAAAACGTTGCCTCTCCAGAGCATTGTAGGAAATTGGAGAGTAGCCTGAGCGATGCCCCTTGGGAATGATGGAAAAATCAAAATAGCCCGAGGTCATCTGCCATGGCAGCGTCCCTCCTGCAGCACACTCACGCTGCCGAGGGAACAGTTCCAGAGGCCTTGGAGATGGCATCTCCTTGTGCGGAGCGGGGAACCGCGTGTGGGTAGCTCAGGCTGGCACAGAGTCACAGGGTTTCTGGCTTCTCGGTTCCCTCCCAGCCTGCGCAAGTCCAGCCTGCTTGGCTGGTACGGGAGGAAGCGCAAGCACATCCCTGTCTGTAAAGGAGCAAGGGAAGTGTATCTGCATCAAAGTTCTTTGGAAATGAAAGAGTTTGGGTATCTTCAAAATAAGCATAATTTTATCCAAGCAAAGCATTCTTAGGTTCTGTGTAATATTCCACATGTGATTAGGCCATCCTTTTGAATATCATAGAAGCGTATTTCAACTTAAAATGCTCTAGTCTTCTCAGTTCCGAATGTATTACTCTGAGAACACATAGGTAACTAGGTAAAATAATTTTACACGTTAGCTTCTCTAAACGAGAGCGTGAGTTACATATTCCAAAGCCCTGCGGCAGCGTGATTTAGTTCAGGCAGGTTTGTCCAACTTGTCAGTAAATTGAAAATGTGTCTTTTGATTTAGAGTGCAGTGTTCACCTTGCTTTCGTGTGCCATACAATGGTAGTCAGCTCTGAATAAAAATATTTACTGCCCTCCCATGGTACTTGTCGATGGACAGAGCCAGTGGTGTGAAGCTCGGAGCTGCCTTGGCTGGGTCAGAGGAGGTGCTGGGAGTTGGGGCTATGCCTGTTGTGAAACTGGTGTGAAGGAAGTACCAGTGGGCATTCATTTTTTAAGTATTTTACTTTTTAGTTCAAATTCTGTAGGTGTCAGTGGTGTAGGAATCGGGCTGTGTATTCTAGACCTCCATATTGTCTCATGTCCCGATACAGAGAGTTCTGTTGGCATCTGCGGGTTCCCTTGACGGACCTACCTCAAGTACACGGCATGTGGGAGGAGGAGTAAGCAGCTTTCTAAGTCTTCTGCGGCGCTTAAAATTTTGAGATTTCTTAGTTACTATGATTGCTGCTAAAACAGTTTTTTTTCTACTTTGATTTCTCTTTCCTGGTGCTGTTATGATTCACTCTTGGGAGATTTGGAAAACTGCTTCAGGCTTCCTAAACTTACGCAACAGTTCACAACTGGAGATCTGACCTACTTCGGAGCTGCTCTTACCCAGTGAAGAATGTCTCCGAGACTGAACTGCAGCAATATAAACTTCCCAAGCACTGCCCACGGGTTAAGGGAAGAAATTAGTTATTACAAAAATCGTAAATTTGTACTGTGAAGAATAAATAGTATGCTCTGAACTAACAAACTGCCCAATCCTTAGGCTAGATTCAGTGGGACTTTTGCTTACTTGGATAAAGAACTGGATTTGGAGACTTCAAGCAATATGTACGATTTGTTCTAGCTGGTGGTGGTCCACAAAATGGAAGACAGTGTCTGCCATTGCTTGTAGACAGTGCTGGGAAAAAAACCCCTAAAAAATCTATTTGAAATTGAACAAAACTGCTGTCCCTTACAGATTTCTGTAATTTAAAAAGGCATATTTCATTTTCCATTCAAGAATGCGCAAATGTTCTGTGTGGGCATCTTCTTTCATAGGTGTCAGTTACAGAGTTTTGTGACCACTTTTTGAAACAATTGCCACTGCTTGGTGCATTGGATAGTGACCTGAAGTGGTTTGTTGGCAGTTCCTCTGCCCTTTCATTTTGGTGTTCAAGCAAAATACAAATTTTCTTCCCTTGGTGAAACGAAAAGCACTGACGATGTACATCTGTTTACACCAGCTGACCTTCATATGTGACATGAAAGACTGTAAATAAAAGAAGGTGTCTGTGGAAGGGGGACGTGGGATCCTTGAAGACCTAGTTCAGTATGTTGGCTTTGATTTGTATCCTATTCTGTTGGCACTTATAGAAAATAGGGACTAACTCCCTCAGGCCTGCGAAGAGGTGATTGAGAAAAAAACAAACTTAAAACCGAGAGTAACAGATTGCGTACTGCCACGCTGAATATGGGTTATTTCCTTTTGGGTGGAAAGGCCCTGGTGCCAAAACGTTGAGATCCACTGGCCAAAATCACTTAGAAATACGTTTATAGCTGACAACCATATTCAGATTACTTTGGGAATCCACGTAAGCCTGAGCTCTGAGCGTAAAAGCTTTTAGAGATTAAAGTGCAGTAATCACTGAATCTTTGCTTACTTTCTTCCTTGCAGGGCACTGTTCGAAGGATTATTATTGAGAACCCTGATCAGGTAGGAGAACTCTTTAGTGCTGGAGTTCTGCTTGTATAATTCTTCCTTCCTTAATTATCCTGATTCGGTAAAGTGCTCAGCTACTTTCATTGGGGTACGCTAAATACTTGGAAATCCCATGGCCCAAACCTCTGATGGTGAGAGGTGAAATTGTTCAGGATTGAAAGTGCTACAGAATCGCCACTCAGGCTTCCTACCTCTCAGCAGCTTCGGTAGTACTGGTAGCAGAGATTAATTTCTGTTTCAACTGTGCTTGTTTCAAATGTTGTCTAGATGGAAGCACAGTCATTTTGTTTCCAAATGGACATACACGCAAATGTACATATCTTAAAAGAACTATCTCAAAGTATACGTGTCTTCAAATTAAATAAATCCTGTATCATTTTTTAGTCAAAATTACACTAATTCTGAACTTGCCATTTGACAACACTTATGAATGTTTTTATGAAAATGTTTTACAGGAGCCGTTATCCCCATTTCTTAGAGGGGGGAATTTCTGTCCTGGAAATAATGTCATCTATGAAAAGACAATAAGAAAATACGAGCTATTAAATCCCCACCAAGTAAGTTGGTTGGTTATATTATCTATTGCAAAAGAAAATGGAGGTGGTAGCAGAAAAGTAATGTTTCTGGGTGGGTTTTTTTGTTGTTGGGAACTACTGCCGACCTGAGAATTGCCTTGTTGTGGTGTAGGACACATTCTCAAAGTAAAGGAAACAATTTCTGTATGTTAGGAGAGCAGAAGTTGGAACATTTGCTGTATTTTTACTAAGAATTTATTATTTCAGACTAACAATGAAAATTGCTGTTGTATCTCTAGCACTGTCAGTCTTTATCTGACTGTTGACTGAGAATTAGCTTCTTGCAGTAGCTCCACAATGGAATGACCAATACAAATTTTTACAAAAAATGAATAGAAAAGACAATTTTTTTTTTTACTTGTTCTTGAAAAAATTTATTTGGCAAAGCTGTCTGAAATTTCATCTTAGAGTTGGTGTTTTGTCAATAGCGAAAATATTATTCCTTTCTTATTGCTCTGAAACACTGTTGTTTTCAACAGGAAAAAGTTTGAAATGAAGGGTATTTCAGAGTGATTTATCTTACCTGTTTTTTGTTTTGTTTTTTAAAACTGAAGTTTTCATGCCATTCTGGATTTTAGATAGATAAATTAGGTGTGATACCATTCTCTGAAGTGGAAAGGGGGAAAAAATAGAGGTAATTATGAATAATAGCTTCTTTCTTTCCACAGATGGTATACAAAGAAAATAATAAAAAAAGTGCAGAGTCTAGTCCTGGAAACCATATGTCTACTTCTGTTTTTTGTTACCCAGGGTGTATCTAGGTTTAAGTCAAATCAGGAGTGCAGTTTTGAAGAGAATTTCCCAGTCCCCCAGCACATAGCACTCCTTGGTTTACACTGCATCATGGTCTTGGACCACGCATACTAGGTTTCTTTCAGGTGAAATTAAAACATGTTGAAAGAGTGCGCCCAGTGTGCTACGACTGCTGATGGGTGTGTAGCCCTTTGAAAACCTGATGTAAAACCTCCTCAGATCTGTAGAATGTCGGTATCGGGTCCTCACTCTGCTCCTCTTGTGCCACTGTGTAACGCGGATGCAATGTAGTCTCTCTGTTCTGATGATGGTGCAGAATTAGATGGTGGTTCTACCTTTTAAATGTAACTGCACTGTCAGTTTTAAGTCAAAATTACCTGATGATTTACATTTATATACTTCTATGTAGAATACAAACCAAGTAATTTTTGAAGTAAACTTGTAAAAGCCATGATCTAGACAATGAAGTTTGCTGAAATCAGTAACGTGCAGTGTGTTGACTGGAACATAAACCAGTTTCTAGTTTATTGTTTTGGTGGGTGGTTTTGTACATAGCACTTTTTCTGGATTATAAAAACAAGCATGTGTCCCGTATGTACTGTACACTCTGAATCTGGAATTGCTGAAAGCATGTATAGAGGAAAACATCTTGAGCCATTTCCTACACTAATTTTTTCCTGATGTAGCAAAAACTCAGTAAGTAGTTCAACTGGAGCTCTTTTTTAATCTCTAAAATACTTAATGAAACAGGATATGCACATGTTGTAAATTAAATAATGGAGGTCCCCATTGCCTGAGTATGTTAAGAGTAACATCATAGTGAAACATACAACTTGGGAAAGGTGTCTCTTCTGTGCTTTTAATTTGCAGAGACTAAAATTTGAGGAGTTGGTAAAAGTGTGAGGCAAACTCATGTCCAATAAGGAAAAAAAGCAATTTTATTAGGATTATTAAAATACCTGAAATGGTCATCAGTCTTTCCGTGCAAAACCACATTTCATTCATTTATATAGTCATATTAAGTTTCTATCTCGTGAAGACGTGTCCAACAGCTTAAAGAAATTAATTTTTGTTTCTAGGAGAAGCAGTATCAGTTTTCACACCAATGTCAGATTCCCCAGCAAGCCGATCAGTGCCATGTTGCCCAGCCCTGCCAGCACTCTGAGCAGTCCCAAGTCACTCACCAGTGCCAACAGACACAGACCAGTAGCCCTTGTGAAATAGTTCCAGTCTCTGTGAGTGATGACTGCGGAGGAAATACAGTGAGGAGGGTAACAGTTCAAACCTGTGAACGGGTAAGAATCATTTGCTGAAAGTTTCACTATTCACAATGTCTTGTTGTTTTGTATGCAAAGTACAAAACTTTACGGATACGTAAAATTGCTAATCCCCAATGTCAAAAAGTTTTTGTTCAAACTCGTAGCAGGGTAATTAAGCACCATACACCCGTTGTAAGTAAAGAGCAGAGTTTGTGTCTGTTGCAGGTGACTTCTTTGCATGCTGTGATTGCAGACATTGTCTAGAACTGTCCAAGACTTTGTCACATGCTGTTAAGAAAAAAAGAGAGGGGGAAAAAAAAAAAAGCTGTTTTAGGTGTTGTATCCTATTTTTTGTTTGCATAGACCTGTGCTTACCTGTACTGACTGATCATCATTCTGTTGTCCTTTAAATGTGTTAAGTCGTGCTGGTTTGTTTGGGTTTTTTTCTTTATCTGGGAGTGTTACCCATTGATTGAGTCAGGTTTTGTCTGTCAGTCTTTGTACAACAAAGATGGAATAACGTAAGTCTTATGCCTCTAGTTCTGGAGAAAAGATACATTACTTTATAAACTTGACATGCATCAATTCAGGATTGCTTTCTACCTGAACTGATCAGTAAGGACTTCAATTATATTTCAATTTCATGAAAAAGTATTTGACATAGATTCACTGGAAGCACAAAACTAGCTTCCTTCGCCCTTCATTTTACAGCAGGTTGCAAGTTCTGGAGTTTCTAAGGGCTGCGGGAGGCTTGCTATACATGTATAGTATTATTTCAGCTGGGGGAGGGAGTGTAGCAGTCCTCCCTGTGCATCTATTCAATATTCAGGTGGCAAGACAAACATGCTTGGTGACCTCAGCATTAGACCTACATGGAATCTTCCATAGCCAGACACTCCCATAACCAGCGTAGGTACACTCAGTTTGGGTTGCTGTTGAAATTCTTCTGTTGTTCACACAAATACCATTTTTGCAGCAGGAAATCTTGCACCCGGCTGGTTTTATCTGGGTGCTGCCCACAGGCATTTATCCATTAGAGCTATGGAAGCGTGTATAGTAATGAGATTTCCTAATTCTCAACACTTTCCATATTAGCATGATGATGATGATGACATTGCTATAGAAGACACTACTTTGCGTATTCTTGTTGTAAAGGAAGTAATTTATTTCTGTATAGTTTACTGAAAACCAGAAAACATGCAAGACTCAATACCAAGGAAAAGAACAGTGTAAACAAATTGCAAATTAGTAAAAGCAATCAAACCCAAATCCATCATACTTGTAGGATTTTCATGTTCAGCTTTCACCCCGAAGAAGGGAACTCAATTACGATCATCTTGCCTATCTTCTGCTAGGTGAATTGCGCTCAGGAAAACAATGACCAGCTGGACTGCCGCTACTTTGGTGAACTCCTTGCTGAACTGAACCGCAAGACCAACGACTTGCACAGTTGTTTGCTACAGCATGTGGAAAAGATAGGAGGAAGGTATTGGCATTATACCTGTTCTGTCATTTCTGTATTCCAGAATTCGTGGCATTGCACAGTTGAGAGGACAGTATTGTTTGCGAGTTGGTTTTTTTATTTTTTTTCTTCCCTGACAACTAGAATTGACTGTGTATTTTACACATTGATCTAATTTGCGGCGTAACTGAGGACATAAAAATGCTGTAAGCCACGTAAATGTATTGAATTTGATGTTTTTTCGAATTTGTTTAGACTAATATGCAATAAGAATTACGTATCCCACGCTTGTTTGCGCATAGAGCAAACAAGTATACTTACAGCATGCTCTGACATACATTTAATGATACAACTCGTGTTATTACATCCTGGCGAAACAACCCAAATGTCCAAATTGCCATTTCCTTTGTTCTGTCATGGTGTTATGTCATGGACTAAAAGATGGCCACCATAAGGCATAAAGCTCAGAGTCTACATGCAAATTAACGTTAGGCATGTATTCTGCAGAGCCCTACAGACTGTCTTTGACAAGAAATGCAGAATCACAGCAGCCAGCAGTCTGAGTCTTCACAATGTTCTCACCCCTCCCTCACCATCACCATTACTTCATTCTTTCCCCCCTCCCTCCCAGTCTCGTGCTTTCCAAGTTCACTGAAAGAACAAAAAGTGGTCCCATAGCAGGGGAAAAGTGGAACTTAAGCATCACAAAAAATGTGACACTGGAAAGTAAACGCTTCAGGCTTGTCAATGTATTGCAGCATAGTTCTGGGTAAACCGTTACCCAGCCAATCAAGAATGTAATTGGGTTAACTGAACATAATTGGGATAACTGCCCAAAGAAACGGAGAGAGTTAGCCGATGGTAACTGTACTGCTATTAGTATTCCAGTCTCCTCAGATATTTCTACATGGAGCCATGTTTAACAACTCGTGTTGCCTAGCACCTGAAAAGGAAGGTAACGGCCATTCATCTGATAAAGAACCTTCCTTGCTCTGTATTTTAAAGATAATCTTCTCGTAGTTGCAAATGCAGGCATGAATTCTTAAAGTTCTCCAGAAGCTTTCTGTTAATCGGTCCCTTGCATTTTGTCTGTTTTACAGGAACCATGACATTGAATTTACGTGTCAGGTAAGCATCGGCGTGCTCGTAGCAAGCTGTTCCCTGACATGTAGTGCTAGTAACAGTGGTGTGGATTTTCAAGCAAATTAAGCCAAGCCAGTTTAAATGAAGGATGCTGGTCTTTGTTAGTTAATGATTCCTGCTTGTTAGTAACATTTAGAGCCTGAAACCTACTGCTAGGCATGCATTTGTAAACGTGATAACATTGAAAGGAAACTTTAATAATTTGCATTGTTCCAGTATGAGAGTCAAATATTGAAAGTCTTTACTGTTGTGCCAGTAATGGTTTCATTGTAAAACAAACTTAGACAGCTACGTGTATTTTCACTATGCTTTTTTTTGCAAAGGACCATTCACTCTCTTGCCAATAAAGGTGCTGTTCAGCAGCATGCGCTGCCATGCAGTGCAGGAAGTGAAGAATAGTGCCTCTCACAGAGATGGGAGGAATGTAAGCTGACAGAACTGACTTCCTTCGTCTACCGAAAGCTCACTTTTGTGAATCAGGCCAGGACAGAATCATCAGCACCTCTGTGACCTTTAAAGGCATTGTGTATATGGCAGAAATATTTGTCTAGGATTAAATTACATGAAGCGATGCCACTTAATCACCGGCAGTATCTCCTGCGGTGCACTGGTTGCCCTTAGTGTATTGATAGTCTGTTCTTTGTTTAGAAACACGAGATTTGCTGCTGGGAGTTCTGCTTTAGCGCCAGCTGTTATTTTCTTCAGCGGGTTTGTTTTGAATACTGCTTTTAAAATAAATGTTACACTCAGTGATTTGAATATATGCTTCATGTATCACTTCATCTTAGTTTTTGTATAGCACATACATAGAAGACTTTGGAAATTTTCTGGATACACTTTGATCTATTTTCATCCTTATTTGCCTTGTACTAAAGGTGTTTTTCATAGACAACCTGTGTAATTAATGAAGAAACCACATTATGATCTACCAGGCAAAATTCTTAATCAGGATGTCTCCCCTTTCCTCCCTTCTTTGCTTAGACCGAAGATATTGAAGATTTAATTCCTAAAGGACTGTCTGAGGCAACAAAGCAGCAGATTCGTTATCTCCTCCAGGTACATGAGTGGGGTGGAGAGGGGGTGTGGAAGCCTGTGGTAACTTGAAACAGTGGGAAGTCGGCTTACACGTACCAGGGACTTTGCGCATAACATGCTTCACTCCGTATTCTGATTATTGCGTTTTTTTCTAGAGTAAAGGGTACGGAATCGTACAGGTGGCTTCAAGTGACATGTGGCAGTTGGTTCCACAGACTACTTGTGTACTGAGTTTTACTGGTGCTTTCTTGCAGTTGCACTGGAAACCATCTTGGCTTTTGACCAGTTATAGGAATACACAGATCTTTCATCTTTTTACTGGTTTGTGTTGTATGTTAATGCTTCACTTCAAAAGCGAAAGGCAAATAGTAGGCAATTTACTGAATGCTGAATTGGCTATCAATTGCCTGCTACACATAAGGCTTATTACTTAGCTCTCACCTTTCAGAAACGTTCTGGTTACAAACCTCTAACATAGCACTAAGTTCTGAGGCATGAGTATGACATTTGGTAACAGAACATAACCATTTCTGGTTTGGTTCCATTTATAAAGGCTTTTGCGTTTCTTCTGATCTTCTTCTTCAGCTACCTCACCATCGACCTGCCGTTTCAATCGCCAGCCACGTGGGTTTGGCTGTAAGGTGGTCAGACACGAACGCAAGGTTCTGATAATGGTTGTTCATTCTGTTGCTTCCCGGCACTGCAATACTTTCTGCAGTGTGTTTTTAGAAAAACACTTGACCTCTTTATGAAGTGCTTTGAAGATGGCTGGTTGGAATTGGCCCCTGCCTTTCATAAAGCATTAAAAACAGTGCTGTAGCATGAATCCCACTGTCAGCTCCAGAACCATTTGACATGTAGGTATGTTAGAGCAGGATCCCAAACCACCTGCGCTGCTCAGCAGGTGTGTCTGGATCTGGTCTCTCTGAGGTAGGGCTATGGTGATCCTACCTGGGATCTGCAGCTTAGATTCACTTCCTGGTAAAAAAAAAAAAAAAAAAATCCATTTGAATAAAGTTGTGAACACGCAACCTGGTCTGACTTCACAGCTGATCCTGCTTCAAGCAGGAGGGTTGGACAAAGAGACCTCCCAACTTGAATTACTCTGTTTCTTTTACAATGAAGGTGGACACTGACACCAAAGTAGTTCATGACCTCATGTTCGAACACCGTCCCAGGAAGCCGGTTCAGCTCACCTCTGTGTGAAAGAGCTGGAACATGTATTTCCCGTTTTCTGTACATCCAGCTGGTTTTACATTCTCACACCTGTTCTTAAAAATGCAGTTAAAAGGTCTTTCGGGGAACCAGATTCTGTCAGCATACATACAAAGTGTGCTTGCGGACTGCGGAGCTCTTGGACAGAGTTAGGTATGGTATGTTTTCACATCTGAGAATGACTCCGAGCTAGCTGTCACACTGCTCGGATAAACCCTCTGCTGGGTACGCCCAGAGGCTCAGGTCTAAGGACATGGAGGATTTCACTGTAGAAGTACGTGACACCTCTGGAATTTAGCAACTTCTAGCACTAAGTAATTGCTGAGTGGAGATTTACTTACATTTTTAGTCTAAATTCAAGCATTTTGACTTAATTCCTTTTAATTTATTCTTGTAGTATATTTCATAATAAAACCAACAAAACCGTAAGTCAAAACTGAAATTCCACTTTAATGAAAAAAAACCAAACAGGTGAGTGAGTTACACTAGAAATGTTATTTTTGAATCCTCAGTCTCATAGTAGAACCAGTGGGGATAAAAAATAGGACAAGGGCTAATCATCATATTGCGGAAGATCTTGATAGCAACAAAGTTAAGGGAAAGTATCAGAGGAAGAGAAACAGACAGGAGGATTGCACTTTTACCCAGATGTTTTTTTTGGTTTTTTTTTTTTTTACTATCTATCTTCTGCACAGAATATTCAGCCTTTCCAGATGAGTCAAAACTTGAGGAATTACTTTGTGTGTTCTTTCAAAATCTATTTTTCTTCTTTCAAAGATTAGAAAAGTAGCACGAAATGCAGCAATTTGTGTTTTAACAAGGGAACACTATTGGGCACTACTGCCCGCCTTTTTCATCCAGCTGACTCCTTTCATGTTTGGAATCTTTTTCCTTTTGAAGGGAGGAGTTGGTTGTATGGCTTTTATTTAAATTTTTAAAGATTTTAATTAAATTCCCTTGCCCTTGGGCTGAAAGCGTGCTTTGCCAGATCTCAAAGACTGTGACTTACTACCTTACCTGAGAAGCCACAGAGGAGTAATTTTTTAAAATCGGTGTTAAGTCACAAAGCTCTAAATTGCTCAAAAAGTGACTGTGCAATATTAACACATGTATTTTTCCCTTGATTGGTGTACAAATGGAGTTCTTCACTGTCTTGTTCGTTCGTTCCATTTTAAAAACGTTACCCTGTGTTACATGGCAATAATTTAAAAACTATGCCTTTTGCAGAACAAAGTGCCTGAAGATGCGTTTCTTTGTAGAAACCGTGTGCACTTCAAGGAATGATGTGGAGTAGTGCTTGAAGTTATTTTCAGCTGTATCGCAGTTTTCGGTTCTACCTATTGTCAAGCGTATTGTAAACAAAGCTTACTGGTTAGTCAGAAGTACACATGTTCATTTTTTTCCCTCCTAGATGAGAGTGACATCAGATAAATCTCTGAGACTCGTGCTTTCCACTTTCAAAAATTTACGTGAAGAGCTTTGCCATTTGCAGGACGACTTGGGGGTAAGCCATGTTTTTCAGTTCCCGTGGCCTCATCCATTTGTTTTTGCTTGTCAGTAGAAAGCCCGTTACAATGAAATTTAAATTGTGAAGTCCAGGCTTCAGCTGCTTTAATGGAAATGGCAGGTTTATTAATGGACTTGCAAAACTCATACAGTAGTGGATGAGGTTAGAATTCTTTCTAGCAGTGGTTTTCAAGTGTTCAATTTGTGGATGCCTAATAAACCAAATCCTTTCAAAGGAAGAAAAGACCCTGCTATGTGAAACTAAAGCTCTGCATTGGTATTTAGACTGCACATATAATCTACACTGGTGTAGATATATGGAACTGTGTTTTCACTTGGAACGTGGACAAGGAGTACACACCAAGTGCCTGTTTACTAGTGCTGTTCCAGGCCTTGGGAGACCTCAGTTCCACTCACTCCTGAAAGCTGTTGTCAGCTGGTGGCTTTAACAACTCCAGCCGTTCTCCAGGGTACAGGCATCCCAGTTTGGAAGCTGGAGCTCTACAGCTACCGATACAGACAGTAGTTAATTGCTGTTAGGAAAGCAGAAACATCTCCCACACCAGCCCAAGTACTTGGCACCACTGGGAACTTCAGTGTTCTCCTGTAAAAGGCAAAGTCTAGGGAAGGGATGGGGAGTTTTAACTGTCATCTTTTAACACAGAACAAGGAGTCTGTGCAGTGAAGTGGTCTTAGTTACAGGGGTTTTGTTGGTTTCTGTTTAATAACTAACAACGACTAATTCTTTCTGGGACAGACTGAAAGAGCATTGTGCAGGATCCCAGTGCTTACCACACAACACAAAGCCACACATACTACAGCGACGGGCAACTGCATGCTATGTAGTTAAAGCCCTGTTGTTTCAAGAAAATTGAGTATTTTCTCAGTTCTAAAATAATGACTTACTAATTACTCAGTATGTTGCACTTCCAGTCTGGGAAAAGTTTACTGAAAAACTGCAGCTCTTGACCGTGAACGCTTTTGTCTTACAGAGGTTAGAAACCGACAGTGTCTTACTTAAGAAGGATTTGGCTTTTAAAGATTCTCAAGTAAAAGAATATGAAACTATGTTGGCTTCTCTGAGAGAGAATAATCGTCAGCAGCAGGTAAACCTAAAAACCTATTTTCAGTTTGTTTATTACAGTCAGCCAAAAACTAGCCTGTACGCTGACTTCTGAGTATTGGGAGTAATTGCTGCCCGATACACGTTTGCGTACGTGTGTGACCCTGTCACTTCCTGAAGGAACACCACGCGTTCATTCCACTTCTCTGCTTTCCAGCAAGGGCTCAGAGAGAGTACTGCAAAATGTCGCTCTCTGGAAGAACAGCTCCTCTCTCTGCGACTCAGTGAGGGAGAAAAGGATTGTCAGCTAAAGGAACTAGAGTACGGCAAGCGTGCTTTGGAGCAAGAGATCCAGAGCCTTAGACTACAGGTAACGGGCTCACTTGTTCTGTGTTCAGTAGCTGTTACTCACAGATACAGATGCATTAATGTATGCAAATGAATGATGAAAACTCTCTTTCTAAAACAAAAAATGATTTCATTTTCTGTAGGCCTGCTCTAATCCAACGCTACAGACCACCACTGATGAACTCTCCAGCCGTTACGTAGAGATGATCAATAACTTGAGAGAGGACAAAGACCGTGAGATCCGCAGCCTTAGGGTAAGTTGATTAACTTGGCGCGTGTCTATTCCTCGCCTTGTATGACTGCAGGGAAACAGCTTCTTTTTTTAATTCAGGAACAGAAAAGATCTACCTTATGTACTTCTTAGGTATCTTTTGGTTTTGCTATTACTTTATACATAGACACTAAC
Source organism: Pandion haliaetus (assembly GCA_013401275.1). NCBI lineage: Eukaryota > Metazoa > Chordata > Aves > Accipitriformes > Pandionidae > Pandion > Pandion haliaetus. The sequence goes on from VYZV01016434.1 coordinate 25,351, forward strand.
GATGGCTCAGAAACCCTTACGGTAGAACATAAACCTGTGATTTAAAAAACCTCAATTCCTTAGCTGTAGAAATTGGGGAGTAATCAGATTAGCAGTCTCTCCGAAAGGGCTGTTTTGTGTGTCCTGATAAAGTAAGAAACTAGCCACAAGACACCTCACAGAAAACAAAAATAAATCCCAGTCAAAACTGTATGTAGGAAACATCTCTCATTGAAATCACTGTAGTAATATTTTACCACCCTGGAAGCCAGTTCAACTTAGTGCTGTATTAGCTTTATCGAGTTGTGAAACTATAAAATTGATACTGGGTACAATTCAGGCCAATTGGCACTTCTGAATGTACTGTGCAGTTCGACATTCTTACTTGAAAATCATTGGGTCTTACTGTCAACGAGTTTAATGGAAACCCCCCCACCTCTGGAGTCCTACACAAGTACCGAAGGGTCACCGGCAAGGAGCACCAAACACCTAACTATTCCTTAACGTGTGTTTTGTAGTCTCAGTTATGCCAATTCCAGCAAGACATATCAAAGAGAGAAGGAAGTAACAGTGACTTGCAAATAAGGTTGCATGAACTGACATCAATGTTGGAGGAGAAAGACGCTTTTATTAAACAACAGCAAGAGGTAAAATAATACAACTTACTTGTCTTCTAAGAATTTTTATATTTAAGCCTCCACTTACTGTGTAGGTGGAAACTTGCTCAGAAGTCACTTGTACTCTCCTGGTTCAGGAATGACAGGCTTTTTCGGACTGCTCTTTGAGAGGAATTTCTGCAAATATTTTGCTGTGACTTTGGTGAATTAATCCTTCAGAAAATGTTACTTCATTTGAGTGTTTACTTTTGGTTTTCTCAGGACCTCTTCCGATTGAAGCATGAGAAATTATCGGGCAGTCAGTCCCCTGGCGTAACAGCTATCATCACTAAGAAGTAATGTAGTTATTCACCGTTCTTAAAAATACATCCTTTTTTATCTTCTGTTGTATAGTCTCTTATTAACCAAGTTACTCCTGCAAACGTCTTAACGCTGCCTGTTCAGCTTCAAGGGGAGAAAGTCGAGAACGGTTTTCCTATCTGGGGTGGATTCAATACTAAGCATTGTCACAGCAAGTGGAGGGGTGGCCAGCACCTTGAAGTGACACTGAAATGACTGTATTAGCTTTTTAGTTACTAGTGAAAACCTTTGGGGATTAACGGCTGGAGGGACCTCGTGGCAAGATCAGCGCTAGTGCTTCCAGTTCACAGGTTTGCAACTCTTTTTAATACAGGTACAGGAATCAGTATCCTATTCTGGGTCTCTTGTCTGATGACTACAAGGTTACATCGCCTGTCAATAAATCGCAAACTATTGTCATTGAGAGGACTGGAGAGATCTGGAAACACGTAAGTTTACCTAGCGATCGACTGCTAAGTCTCTGAAATTGCCAAGTATTCAATTTAACTTCAAAGAAAATATTAGCCAAAACTGACATCTGAGAGAAGGCCACAGTGTTAATTTGACTTGGCTGCAAAAAAGCACAAAAGTGACTGATGAAAGTCAAGGAGCTGTACTGTCTATTGCAAGAAGGCAGTAATTGTTGGGTGGAGTATAAAGAAAATAACCTTTCCTTGTTTTCTCGGATACATCATGACCTGTAACAAAAGAACTGGCGTTGCTCTACCACCCGCCTCTGCTCTCACACACGAAGCAGTCTTCCGGGCATCCCTGTACGGGGGCGTTGGGCGGGAACTTCTTCCGTGTTGCGCTCTCGGGTGAAGGACTCTTTCGGGTGGGCACTATTCCTCTGAATCATCACTACTAATGACTCCAAACTATTACTAAAACATATTAAGCACCACATCCCTGAAACTTACCTTGAGACAGGGCAGTGACTAACTAACCCAGGAAACGCAGAAGTGTGGTGACCTCTTAAGGAGCGATTCAAAATGGAAACAGGACTGCAGAAACTATTTATGTTACAGGGCGCAAGGTAGTGTTGCCAAGTCTGAACACAAGGTAAAGGCCCGAGGAAGAGCAACACGGCCAGTTCACGACCGCGTGTTCTGAGCAATGGAATCTGATGATGCTGTCTGCAGACAGAGTAGGGCAGAGCAGCACGAATAAATCAGAGTAGCTTTGCAGGCAGTGCAACCCAGAAAACAACAATTAATGTGAGCAGTCCCAGTAGAGGTAGGGTAAAATATCTGGCATGTTCTAGAAGGATATGTTACCAGGAGTAGGATTAAGAAAATAAAAGGTAGAGGTCGCTGGCAAGCAGCAGAGTTTTATTACTGATCTCACACAACTCCTCCAGTTGCATTGCAACCTAGTGAAATGTCAAGGCATTAATAATAAAGAAATTACACTGATAAAGCCAGCACCCCCCCAACCACCCAGCTTACTTGAAAAGAAGTTAGTCGTACTTTCCATGACAAAAAATGAGAAAGATGGGTGTACGCTGCATTTGAAGCGATCAGCATCATTAAAGAAGTGAGAACTGTTTGTATTTAAAGTTTCCCAAGGTCTCCCTCAATCACTAGTGCAACTTTCAGCTGAAACTAAATTACTCGGCTGCAAGATAAACTTGGTAAGTTGGAGAAGTGCCCATTTCACCTTTATTCCAAACTTTGCAAGTACTTTTTCTGCCAAATCTTTGTATCTGCAGTCATTATTGAACAGTAATGCTGACTGACTGATAGGTATTCTGAACAGCGTGGGTTTTGTACTGAAAAGAAGTAGCCTGCCTGTGATAACGGTCTTTCAAGCAGTGACTAGTTACCATGCTTGGTCCTTTCAAGTTAAATGTTCTTCATAACGCTGGTCCTAGGTATGTTAGAGAAAACATTGAGGGTAGAAATTTTGTAATACCTACTATCTAGGTATCTGATATCTTCCTGTTCTTGGTTGTTTTCCCAAGTACAAAAAAGTGCTATTTTCCTTGTTGTGTTTACTGGAGACAGAGAATCATGCCAGTTCTGACACCTGCCCCTTGCTGAACAAAGCCGTTTAGAGCTTAATGACACGGCTTTGACCTTGCCAGTCCTGGCTGCTGTGAGCAGTGACATGCTGAGCGTTTGTTAGGCAGGGAGAGGCTCACGGGCCACTTGAGATGCTTGAAAAGTCAGGCTGCTAGAGAAAATAAAGATCTAATTCAAATGAGACGTGCTTTACGTACCAGGCAGTTCAGTTCTATATACAGAAATAAGTTTGTGTATTTTCTTCTAACAAGCTGCTTGTTTCTTTCAGGAATGAAAGAAATCTCTAAGCCATCAGAGCTGCTCAAAGGAGTCACAGCAACTAAAACTGCTTTACTTTTCTGCTATTTTGCATCTGAAAAAGGTTCATTCTGATAATGGGAAAGGCTGGGGAACACGTTAAGGACAGGGAAGTACGAAGATGACAGAAAACACTGTGTCACCCTCATCAGAGAGAATTCTGTCACCTGTGTCCATAATCTGCCACTAACATCTGTATACGAATCTTTGTACTTTTTCACGCACTTACTTTTTTGCTCAGGAGAGAGGGGTGCGCCGCGCTTTGGTGGACTTTGGTTTTTCTTGACAATGACTGTTCTTCAGCCAGTCCTGGAGCAATCTGAGAGACAGAAGGAAGGAAGACATCGGAAACCTTTTCCTCTGTGCACTATTAGTTACATTTTTCTGTCCTATCTGCTGATGCCGAGAGGCGAGACTGGTACACATTCCGGTCCCAGGCATGCTGAAGGGCTGGTTCCAGTACAGGCCGATTGAGATTGCCCTTCTACCTACTGCTGCCTAGTGAAGATGAAACAAACCCCAGAAACAACCTTCATAGGGAGCTTGAAAAATGCTTCACCGAAAAACGCTTACCTTGCATCTGCCTATGTATGGGAAGCTAAAACACAAAGGAGAAGTACTGAACTTACTCCAGATCCACAACTCAAACTTAGCTACTGAATTGGCAAATTCAGGTTACCTAGTTCAGTGAGATGATTGATGGGGCAAATGCTGATTTTGAAGAATGTTACTGACCCCAGAGTTGTTGACGTATTTTCAGCTGAACTTTTATAAGCCCCCAGACCAGCCGTAAGTATTTACTTTGCTGTGCTTGAAAATTTCAAGAACTTATATAGAAAAACTTACTAAAAATATACCTAGTATGAAAATAGCTCAGAGACCAAATTTCATTATTGGACCAACCTTCCATTTACAAGTACTGCTCTGTGCAGGACCACAGAAATTCTCTTAAAATGATTAGATATTAATAATTAAGTAGTTGTCCAAGCAACACAGTGCAGACAATCACCGGGGAAACTTTAAACTATGCAATCAAAAGGCGCTCGGGCTTCACCATGGGGTTCTTGCTTTGCTTTATTTCTGCAGACATGTATTTCTACTCACATAAGTAACAGATATCATAAACAATTAATGGCGAGAGAACACTGTAGCCTCTGTCTAACTATGCAATAAACCTAAGCGTAACTTTCTGAATCATGTCTGTCTGTACCAGAAACATCTTGTGTCTACATGATAGGCTGGGGGGGGAGGTTGGGTTTAGGTGGTGTGATACTGCCTTTTTTCTAGACAACTTGTTCCTCTCACTGAATCTTTCTCGACGAGTAACAGCATTAGGTCACTATTCTTGCTGCTGCTGCCAGTCCTCCACTGAGTTAATGGTGGGATGTCAAAGATGGCCTCGTGTGCTTCGTAACAGGGGGAAGAGCCAAGTGTAAAACCTGCTGCTCTGTGAGTACGAGAAGCCAAGAAAGAGTCTGCACCATCAAATGACAATCACTGTGCCCTAGCCCTAAAGAAGGAGGTTTTCATCAGTTAAATAGCCTCGTTTGAATGAGGAGTGCCTTGCCCCTCTGAAATCGGTAATTACTAGATTCTAAAGCAACCCACTTACTTACTTACTTCTGTATAGCAGTTCGTTAGATAGCTAGCTACAAGGTACATGTACACAGAGTTAACATACTAATGACACAAAATAATAGTGTCAAAGTGTATTCTATCGCGAGAAATAATTCAGTTACACTGTCAGCTACTGACTTTTCACCTTTGGTGACCTAAACGATAAGAGGAAGAACACCACATTTGGTTTAATGCCACCACACTGCTATCTGTGCAGCAGCTACCCCGACTGAAGGACGCAAAGTAATTTGCTGACTTATTTACTTACTGTGGGCTTTGCCATGATCTCACTGGGCTTGACGAGTTGGAAGCACTACACAAACAGCTCGGAAGAAGCTACAGACAGCAGAAACAGCAATTGGTTATTGATGGACATGCTCCTCCTGTGCACTCTCTTCAGCCATTGCAAGGGTTGCACAGTGCATTTACCAACCACTACTCCCTCCAGTCACGCCAAGCACCGTTTCTTTAACTCTGTATGACTTACTTAAGAGCATGTAATGGTGTAACACAAGCGCCCTTAAAGGACGGAAACATGCAGGCTCTCAACAGAGCTGTTGGGCGTGGTGTTACAGCTGCATGACAAAGGCCCTGATTAGGCAAATGAACTGTTTTGCATATACAGCTGGCATTATGAGCAATTTGAAAACACGGCGCTTGTTCCCCGTACTCAAAGAGACCGGTGACCTCCATCCTATTTAGGAAAAGCCCAGTTTGCTCATCGGGAAAGACAGGTGTCAATACTGTATTGCGTAGCAAGGAGCAGCTGCTCCAAGGCTTGTCGGAGTATTTCAAGACTTCCATACGCTGTAAATGCTCCAGAGCTGATGGTCATAACGACACGTGAAGCAATGGATGCTTGTCAAAAAGCTGAATTAGACTAGTAGATGAAGCGTGACGGTCGTTTGGGGCTGGTTTTGCTTTCAAATCAGATTTATTTAAAAAGCAAGTTTAGTCTTTTTTATTATAAAAGTACATGTTATTTGCTGTAGTCTCTTTTCTGTTGAACTGAAACCGATTTACCTAACATTTTTTCTGCTGCAGTTGACAGAAACACATTTCTCTCATTTACTCATCTCTGTAAATGCTAGGTATCACTAATTATAAACAGTATACTTCAGGTAATTTTTCACCTCAGTTTCAGGGTAGGTCCGCTGGACTTCTACATTTTTTTCAGAAACAAATTAGAAAAATCAAAGACAGCATTTACTTCATATATTTACAACAATATACATACCACCCTATTAGACTGTGCTTATCACAGTGTTCTTAAACAAGCCTGCACAGACCTGACAGCGTGCAGTTTCTTGTTCTGACACTGAAGAGCAGGAGAAAACTGTCTTCGGTTTCTATTCCTGGCTTTCCCACACAACTCCGTGGGCAATGTGGAACAGTTTCTCTGCCTCAGCTGTAAAACAAAAGCCAAAGAGAGCCCTGGTTCAAAAGTTACTGACGCCTCTAGCGTTCCGTCTGAAGGGTCGACACAGCCTTTGAATACTATGTCAAGGTAACGTACCTTTACCTTGAGAGTACTCTGCTGCTCTTCTCCCATGTTTTCTCTCTCAATTTCATTACCTTTAATTGTGGGCGTTTGAAACCTGAAGAAAGGAAACTACAGATGATGATCAAGACATGAATCGCCTTTAACTGCTCCTGACTTTTCAGAGTTCTTAAGTCTGTCATTCAAATAAAAAAACCGCAGTAAACAAATCTGACGTTTTAGAGCAACCCTTCCACACGTTTGTGAAACTCGCTGCTTGCTCAAGCAACCATGATGTGTTTGTGCATCACATACATACAGCACCGCAGGAGCAGGCAGAGGGGAAACCCGAACACGGTGAAGAACAGCTCAACTTCCTCAATGCTGTGCATCCGGGTAGCGAACAGCTTTGCAGCACCCGCCACAGTTCCTACCCCTGGTATTGTGGGGTGGCATCCTACCACAAATGCCGGGAAAGGTAACTGACCCTATCAGTGTTGCTGCAGGGACAGACTGGAACAATTTGACACGCAAGGACTGGTTTTGGTTCCAACGGAACAGCTCGAAGCCCTTACCGAAAACGTGGCAAAAGACAGGACGTACATAAACTTCACTAAGGAAAGCACGTACGCACGACAGACGACCGTGTCTACTAAGAGTACCTTTAACAGAACAGAGGTCATGCAACTTCACAACAACGATGGGAGACATCAGTCAGAGTTTTCAGGACAAGTGATAAAATACGATCCCACCAACTTTGATCAATTCAACATTTAAGTCAGAACACTTGCAAGGCTTAGGAGTGGTAGCACCTCTCTTTCACTTGCTTCCTACCACCACTTAGGAACTCATCTGCTTTGAAAATGAGTAAGGAGGTCCTGCCTGTGGAGCACTTCATCCCGTCCTAAAGGCGGCACCAGTTTGGGTAACAGAAGGTGGTTTGCTGCCAGCTCAGGGGAGAAAGCCAGGCAGGGTAGAAGTACAGACTATACACAGCAGGGATCCGTGGAAGTACTGAGATACAAATTTTACTGTCATTTGACATGAAGCATTTTTAAAATCCTGACACCTCCACGGAAACAGTACAACAGCCCTCACAAATTCTCCTAAATATTTACTGGGGAAGTGCACTGAAAAGAATCTAGGAACTGTGCCTCAAACTGCTGAGGATTCAGGTGAAATTTTATTCTTACATTTCAGAAGATTTTATGTCAAGAATTCCCACTGACCGCTTGCTTTAATACAGCATTTCTGTTACTGGGGAAACATGGTTGTAGGGGGAAAAAAGCGNGTTCTACCAGAGTCTTCACTTCTGTTGGATGAACACATACCCAAGATGTATGTAATAAGATCCTAAATTACTCAAACATACACAAGAGTAAGAGCATTGCATATAACACCACTTCTCTCAGGTTCCTCTTTGTCTAGCAGGCGCATTCCTTTATATTCCTTTCCCTAACCCCAACTTCTACGCCCTTTCCTCCACAGTGCCAGTGTCACACCCGCAACACAGCGCACAGACTTTTCTTGTCAATTCCTTCCTCCTTCAATCCATCACAATATTTTTTTTTTTTTTTTTTTTTTTTTTTAAAAACCACCACAGCCCACCCAACATCTTCAACCCCCTCCTTTGCCTATTCGCCATCCAGCCTGGGCAGGCAGTTACAAGAAGCCTCGACATCTGCACCTATACAGAAAGATGTCAGCACTGGAAGAAGGAGCGGAAGCACTGGTGGGAATTTTGAACTACCCAACACCACGTTAAGTCCAGCCTCAGTCATAAACGTCTAAGCAGCACTGGACAGAACCAGCAAAGGGCCAAGTAGAAGCACACGCTCTGCCAGCAGTATCATAAGCTACTGAATTTTAAAACCACTGCTCAAGCAAAAAGTCTGACAAACTTATTTTTTTAAACTGTTTGAGATTTAACAACATATGGGTAGTAAACCATTAACCTTAACGCTGTGTGGGTTACGTCTCAAGGCTTTTCCTCTGTGACAGACGTTGTTTCCACAGTCTTTTCTTCTTAGCTAGGCTGCATCGTCCATACGCTGCCAAGAGAAGAAGAGACAAACGATTAATATAAAGAAAGAAACATTCAAAATGCTAATGCAGTAAGCCAACCAAAGAAAAGCGGTACCTCATCCTGAGACTTCACACGGGACAGTGCCGCCTGTAACCATCCTGCCAAGTTAAAAAACTCAAGTTTCTCCAGTCTGCGGCTGCTTCAAGCCCTACACACTTTCCCGTATTTGTACCTTAGCTGATGATAACCAACTACAGTTGCTGTTTTTCCAACCACTGTTCTCTCCCTCACATCTTGAAAAACACATTCCTCACAGATTTTGATGTTCCAAAAAGGTATGACCTTTTCTTTCCTCATTAAAAACAAATCTCATTAGGTGGACTTACAGAGTGTAATTTCAACTTCTGTAATACGAAGTTGCAGAATTTATTCTATTGAATATAATGATGAAGCTGTAAATGAATTAAAACTTTTATCCAGCATCCACCATATACTTTCTGCTATCATTGAGTATGTTAAAAAAAAAACCTTTTGTGCCCTTTATGGCACGTAGTTTTAGGTCAAGAAAAAACTAGATGCAATAGAAAATCAAGGTAAAGAAACTGATGCCCCACAGCGTACCACGCTCTTGGGAACAGTAGGTACCACTCGCCAACTCTGAGCTAAACAACAGTCTTACACCAAACAACCGTTCATCACAGAAGAATTAACCCACATATGTAATTTTAAACTATCAGATTACGACATAAAGGTCAAAGCCTTTCACTGCACTTCTTGGAAGAAACACCACTGTTATCCTCAAATACACACTGTAAAACGTAGATGTTAATATGGTTTACCAGTAAATACCAAGTATGAATAATAAAAGGTATCAAAACATGATCTGAATGCAATGCTTAGAAGCATCATGTCCAGATTTCGTACCGCTGTCTAAAATGGAGGCTCTCGGGAAGTTTAGTTTCTGCCATTTCTAGCCCCCACGTCCTGTTCTGTACCCCTCGAACTGTGATGGACTCTTGGGCAATGCGGGATTAAGTCCTTCTACAAAGCTGCCTATAGAAAACGCTTCAAATACTCGAGTACCTGATTCTTCCGTCCATCTGTAAGGTGGAAAAATGAGCCAGCACCGATGTGTGCTCTGTCACAGAGTCAGAATGATCATCTTCAGTCTGCTACGAAGACACTCCTTTAGTCTATGTATTCAACATAACGTTCCGGAATAAAGCATTAAAATTGTCAAAAAAAGCACAACTTTAGTCTCCAAGATTTTTTGGAATGCTACGGCCTCCTCCTTTGATTGCTGGGCATACAAAAAAAGGTAGTACAAACAAACAGATGAATAGGTTCACGTCTGCACCGTTTCTGGTTTTTAGTACAAAACCTCCGAGTTCACTGGCTAAAAGCCTGTTGGAAGTCCATTTAGTATCACACTCTCTTCTTAAAGTTTTTAATCTATTACTGATGTAATAATTCAAGCATTCTAGAAAGAGAGGGAAATTAACGTAACAGTATTTTTAGTATTTCGTTTTGCAAGCTGTTCTTATTACACAGATAAAAAGACAAAACCTACCTGGCTTTTCCCAAAACATGTGAGAAGTTTTATGTTCTCTTTACTTAAAGGAAAAAATTTCAAAGGAGTGTCAGTATCACATTTGATAATTATTTTAGAAATAAGCACAAATACATTACCTGTAACTTTAAAGAGTTAGTCAAACCCACAATACTCTCCCTTCAATAGTCTGATAAACGTATGCCAAGCAACCTGTTTACTTGAAATGTTATTAGGTATTAATTAGTGAATAATGTAATTAAAAATATTGGGCAAATTTACACAGAATGAGACTTTCCTAAACACCATAAATGAAAAGCAAACTCCAAAATATTTGGAGTGCAAGAGATGCGTTTTATTGTATGCCCGTTACGATGAGTAACACATTTAGAAATAATAATCCCACATAACAGTGACAATCTTATTTTACAGCGTGTACATCATTTTTTACAGCCACATAAAACACGTATTTTTCTAAGAGATTTCCCAAATTTTACTTTCTGAAGTTTAGAAATATAAAAAAAATTTATTCTCAAGGAACTGATTCTCATCTGGTGCAAAAACAAAACATGAACATTATCTGAAACACAAAGCCACAATATAGCATGAAGTTACAATTTATCATGTGAACAGCTGTGTGCAAACATGAAGCAACTAAAAAAGTAAAAAATACACATTATATGCATAACATTTATGAACAGGTTTTTCATTAAATAGCCCTAGACCAGCTTGTTATATTAAGCGCCATTTGATTTGCAGCATGCTAACACAAAGCATTGTTTAAAGGGATGCATATTTTAAATGTATACACTGTAAACTGAAGATCCACCTCCAAACTCTAGTGGCAGCATATTTTTCTGGTTAAATACTGCATATATACTTTCTTACAGATTGAAAATGCATGTTTATAGTATGGTATAGATTTTTTTTTTTAAAGAATTGATTAAAAGGTGCAATTTTATGTCTATATTGAAAATTTCGTATTAGGAGGTAGGACAATAATAGTCATACCTGTTAAGAACACTGCCCTAAAGAACTTCTAAGTACTTTGAATTTTAATTAAAAAAACCTACGTTTTTTCAACTCTGTTTTTAATATTCTTTTTAGAGAACATTTTAAAGTAGCAAGAAAAAAAATGAGTGTTGAGTCACAACACTACGAGCTGCATCCATTTTATCCTTAAA
>VYZV01016434.1:37938-54126 GCA_013401275.1 Pandion haliaetus
CAGTGTGGGTCCTCATATGCTTTTTCAGCTCTGATGGATGACGGAATCCTTTCCCACACTCCACACAGACATGAGGGAAGTTCTTACTGTGAACTGCAAGTAGATGTCTATTGAGTAGTCCCTGCTCTGCAGTTTCATAGTCACAATATTTGCACTTGTGCAGTTTAGGCTCCTTGTCCCTCAATATTAGTTTATTAGAACTCAACGGGCTCGCTTCTCTGTATCTTCTTGTATATTCTGTAAACTCATGGGTTTTATCAACTTTATTTATAAGTTTATGGCTTTCCAGATGATTGTGGAAACTTACTTTTTTGTTAGTTGTAAAGTCACAGTCTGTACACTGGTATTTCTTCTTAATCATATGATCGGGATGATTCTTCATATGCCTTTTCAAGAATCCTCTGGATTTAAATTTTTTCCCACAAATATGACAAGGGTAAACTGTTAAGGGCTGTCCATCAGGACCTATTATAACAGCTGTTTTTAAACAAACAAAAACAAGTTATGAAGGAAACAAATTTACTGATTAAGAAGTTTTAAATCAGCCAACTGCTGTTCAGATTCATGCACTTACACTTGCAGCAGACAGAGAATGGTTCAGTAGTTTAAAAACAACCAATCCACAGCACCTATAGTTTATATAGTTTTGTTTTAGAAACTGCTCAAACAGATCAGTAATATCATATGTGCAGTGAATATATCCACGATTACTTTTGAGTAGCTTGCAAACTTCAAATGAATTGCATCAGCCCTACGTGTACTGACTTTGAATGGCAAAAATTATTACATTTTCTACGCACAGAATTGGAGGGGGAAGGACACAGGAAATACGCAAATCGTAATTTGTATTTTTTAATTCTGCACCAGCTTAAAAAAAAAAAAAAAAAAGAAAAAAAAGGAATAGTACAGGAGCAAGTGCCACTCCATGACAATACGCATAACCATACAGTGTTTACCTGTTTGCCATTGCCTGGCCTCTCCTCTCCTCCTTTTCTTGGTTTTTTGTTTTAGCACTCTATTAGTGCTAATGCTATCACAAATCTGCAGGTATTGTGTTGCATTACCGTTTTTGTTTTCTAATCGTGTATCCAAGTTATTTCCTAGAAACAAAAATTAGACACCATAAAAAATCTTAAAACAACTTTTTTCAATGGGACTGATGACTGGAATTGCACAGGAGCATATCTACTTTTTAAAAAAAAATTTAAAAATTGCCCATTCCTCTACAATGAACATACATAAAAAAGAAGAGGGCCAATATAAAGCACTCTATCTTTGCTGGCAAAAGTAAAGAATATAATTGTTTAAACATTGATTAATTTTGAAATATATTCCTTGATTTCTCATACTTCAAGACATTAATTTCTTGTGAGTTACGCTGGTTGTTTCCTTGTATTTAACTTGGTTTTACTTCTTAACAACTGCATTATCTCTTTTCTGACTACAAAACTGTATTAAAAACCCTGGCAGATCCTCCCAACTTCCCCACCCACTCTGAAGGCCTACAACACATCCAGAATTGTTTTCATTTCAAAATAATAGAGAAAGACTGTGGAGTCCTTCAATATATACTTCATGGATAATTTTTTGCATCCACTGAGTAGGAGAACTGACACATAAATGTATGTATTTTCAAAGACAGCAAGTTAGTTTTAATGCTGTACCAAGCACAGTTACATGTTCTTACCTGCCGCTTGACCATCTTCGTATCTTCTGGGTAGCCTTCTTTCATCTCCTGCAGAAAATGGTATTTTAGTCATTATAAATTAAAATTCTTTTTAAAGATGATGGCTTTAAAGTCTGATAAGAGAGAAAGCTGGCTCAGCTAATAAGTAACAGCTTAACTCTATCCAAACTGAGATGCACAGTTCCCAATCAGTTCAGTATTTTGTTAATTATGAGCCCCAGGAAATAAAATCACATCTTTGTGAACAGTTAATATCCACTGAGGTTGTGCTTGCATGCTTACCACGCGGACTGTCTTTCCTGCTTTTCATAATTAATATGCTTGGTTGCTGCAAAACTTTAACCTTATATATAACCTCAGATACCAATCCAGAAATGAGGTTATCTGAAATCCAGAATTTGTTCCTGAGATGGAAATACTTTATCTTTCTGGAGTAGAACCAGGCAGATAAGACAACTTGTACCTTATCAGCCACTGGGCACTCATCTATATGAGGCACTACAAAGTTCTGGCAGATGTAGAAGTAATACCGTAAGAGTATATTCCTCATTTTGGATTGAAAGTGTTTACTGCTATGTGACAAGGCTCTGTGGTTCTAAATCACTTTATCAGCCCAACTACTCTGCTCGGAAACATTACACCAATCAATTTTAACTGACTAACTTGCTTGCTTAATCGTAACATAAACCACGGATGACCTGACACCCTCTTAATATACACATAATATGCCAAAATCCAAAAAAAGAATATGAAATGCAAGAATATTCAGAATTCGCAATATATCCTGGTAAGACCCTTCTACTATTTGAAGCATGGCTGCAGAGACTAAATTCGTTTTTTTTCTTCTTGTTTCTAACCTGAAGGACTAACAGGCTTAAACCAGGCATGTAAAATGAAATTATTAGGAACATGTTTACACACTTATCGCTACTGTTCCCTTTTTGAAGTTTTTTTCCCCTTCCTCCTAGCTAATGTAAAATCCTTAAGGCTACTCTTGTTTTTGGAAGATCTGCAACGGCCGACTTAAATAACCATTAACAACCACACGTTCTGTACATCTGAGCTGGAATCAGGAACACTATTAACGCTCTCCTAACGGCTTTCCTTTCTACTTCACAAAACTCAACATATAGCAATCCATTCATTGTATGCAAGACAATCAACTACTAAAGTAATCTGTTAACTGTTTGACAGGCCAGCATTGGAAAAAACCCACCAATGTAAAAATGGAATTGTTTTCTTCATACTGAACTGCAAAAAACCTAAGGAACTTATCTGTAAAAGGTCATGAATAATGTCAAAATAATTTTTCACATAATTTCATCAACTCCACTAACTGACACTGCTAAAAGATCAGAAGGAGCCGTTTCCAAACCCCTAGGACAAGGTGGGAGATGATCACATTTGCACAGAGATTCTGGAAGCTACGTTAGGGAGAAAATAATGGAAGGGATTTTCAGAAAATAATCATACAGATTCCTACCATAAGCAGCAGCCCAAGCAACAGGGACAAAAGTTTTATTCACGCCAGAGTCTTCAAGCTGTGTGTCTGGAAGTGATGTGGCTTCTTCTTCACCTACAATAACTTCCATATAAACTTCATCTGCTATTTCAGCACAGCCTGGATTAAAGGAGAAGAATGAATCTTTAATTTTATACTGCTCATCCTGAATTTTCCTTCATTTAATTTACTCTCACTCTGATTTGATACCAGCTATAAATTACTTTTCTTCCTTCGGCATTTAGAACCACCCCTTCCCTTAGGGGATCATTGTTTATTCAGACATTCCTTAAAGAGAGAGAACACATATCAATAAATATAAATCCAAAACAAATACCAACATTAATTAAAATATACAAACTTACAAACTTGTAACTGATGACATTTATTTGCCACTTTGCCAGAAAGCTGATTAAACAAGGCAATTCACAGTAGGAAAACAGAAAAATGAGAAATTTGACTAACCTCATTAACTTCATCCATGGACATGTTAAATTTAACATAAATAATGAAATGACTGCATACAGTATGCACAAAGTGCATTTATCCACATCACTTTAAAATAATTATAGCCTGCTTTCTATTTTTAGAGATGAGCTTAGTTTTCTACTACTTCAGGCTGAAGAATCCTTCAGAAAAATTAAAAGTCCTTGAGAATGATGTTTATATTGTTGTACAAAACAGCATGAGAAACAAAAATGTTTCTTATTATGCTTACTAATATCTTCATCTTCCTGAGAAGAGTCCTTAACAGCCATGTAAACCATTTTTTCTCGCTGCATTCTACCAACACCTCCTTGTTCAATTACTCCAGCTACAGAATGTCCATTGTGAAAATCACTCTCTGTGACAATTTCTGTCCCACCTGTAACAAAAAGAAGTTAAACACATTAAGTAAACGTAAACAAAGTCACTGTTAAGATTAATTCAGATATAAGCATTTTCTTCTTATTTGCAACAAACGTATTTCATAGAACTCTAATTAAACGTTTTTACATCCATGTCTGTCATAAAATCATGCAAGTTTGATACCCTGGAGCAGATAAGGAAGAAGGTCACTCAGTGTGTCCTGATAAATTCAAAGCTGAACAACCACTACCCAAGAAGGATCAAGAGCCTTTTATGCACGCTAGCAGTGAACGCGGGTGCAACTGGTAACATAAACCTGCCCATGCCCACCAAAACGATGACTGTAATTCTAATCTTGCCCCAAACACAGCCTTTAAATTCTCTCTTGAGATACGAACACCTAATTCTTATCCCTCTTTCTCTCCCCCAAATCCTATTTACTCACCTTGCAAAAACTGATTCTGAGGTAATTTTTCCTAGAAGGATTCTAATGTGTATGTCCCAGAGTCATTACACGGGATTGAGTAGTAATTTACACTGGGGTCACACTTCCCAAACCATGAGAGAGCAAATGTAACTGCCAATTACTTCAACAAGAAGAACATTATCCAGAAAGAAAGACCAGCAGGGATGTAAGGTGCCACACCGAATCCCTGGAGACAACACAATCTGAAGTGTAACAGTTGGAAAGAAGGAAATGAGAACAACTGCCCCCACAGTCCTGCTCCAGGTGACTGACAAGCTTTGGCCCACTGACTTACTTGAACAGCGGCAAAAGAACCAAGTTCCAACCTGGAACGTGATATTGATGCTCGAGTCAGAGAGAGGTGGCAGATAAAATATTGACGCTTAGTCTTCATGCATCTCAGGGACAAAACAGCGAGTAGAGGAGCTGCAGATTATGGCAGAACAAGCTAACACCTGGTATACCAAGAGTCCTTGTCTGCTACGTTGGATGGTCCTGAAGGAAAATACTCAGCTAGGCGGTTAAGTACAAATCAAATACATTGATCCATCACTCCCTGTAAAGCGTCTTGTAAATAGAAGACTTTGCCAAACATCCTTCTTCCAACCAGACAGAAGCAGCTCTCCCACTGCAATCAAAACGTGGAATTTCAGTTTTCCCAAGCTAGATGAAAACAGAGGTCTTGTGTCTCTATGGAATACAGTGTACGGAGACCTTCATGCTTTTGAAGGCAATGGTGGCCAAAATGGCCAACTAAGATAGCAGGTACCCCTATCAGCCAGAAAACACGAAACAGATCACAAGGAAGCAGAAATTTAGAAATTTGGTCATTATGACGGTTTAGAAGAGGTAAGGTAATTCTGAAGAATTAAAAGAGAAATAATCTCTATTGCAAGGTACATAATCTGCGATTATAGATATATATCATGTAAAATGGCAGAAGATGCTACTTGAACACCTGCATAGGAAACCTCTTCCGTACCGGCAGTCAAAAACGAGCTTTCCTTTTAGTCACTGATCCTCAGTTTACATTTGGTATACATATGTGTGTATGCCAAAACTACCAGGTAATTTTTAATACTTATCTTTGTACTTGTAAGTTTTACTTTTCCCCATCTATGACAAAACAAAAGCGATTTTGTTACCCAAGCCTATTTCTATAATTTTTGTCAAAAGTGGTTTTGCCAGGACATTTTATCGGAGTAACTAGACTGCAATGCAAATGGGTGACACTTAAGAACAGCCCTCTACCCCACCCCCGTGTACAAGAAGATCAAGAGACTACTGCTAATGGGCAAACTTGAATCTCGGATATTCTTTGTGAAGACTTCCATCTCAGTTTCTGTATTCCTTAATGCTGAGCAGCAAATGTACGTTACCAATCCAATCAGCTCTTTCCAAGCAGAAGTACTCACCAGTAATGAACGGGGTAATTTGCCAGGACTACCTCATGGCTATATCAGAAGCACTGAGAGTAGCTCACGAGAACATCCCTGCTGTAAATTAGTTTTCAGCCGTAAGAGATTTTGATTCTTCCTGCTGCTGCATTAGCAGTCTGTCCGTCAAGACCTCCTCCCAGAGGAAGAAACCGTACTTCAAGAACAGGGCCTGGCAATTCATGTAGGAACTGGCAGATGAAACAGATGTCACAATAGATAAGGGATGTCAAGATGGTGCTTCTCTAGATCCTTTCCCCGTGGTCTTAGGAAGCCCATGGTCTTCACAACCTCTTTCTCATACTTGAAAGGAATTAAGGATCAAATACTGAAAATCCCAGGGCCTTACAGAAATACTCACTAATCTTCAGCTGAATCAGATACTGTCTATTCCAAATAGGACAGCAAAGCATGTAAAGTTACTTTGGCAACCTTGTGAAGGACTTGATTAATAGGCTCCAAAATCTACACTGTATCATCCTGCAAAGGATACAAAGCAACTGGTAAGACAGTCTTAACTAACACCTAACCTACCCTGAGAGAGAAAACCAAAGACAACTGCCCTATTAGCTAGCAGTCTGATCATCCCTGGAACAATCCTTTTCTGCCATTAACTTGAGCGGAAAAGATGACTTGTTTCTCAAAGAAGAAAAATAAAGGCATTGTACAGCTGAAAATTTCCTGAAGTAGCAGTTCAAGCTACTTGAAAAACAGCACCAGGATTGCTACTAATTGGAGGACTTTGCTGATCTAACCCGTAGTTCTGTCTAAAGTTCGAGATTCTCACAGCATAGCCAGGCCAATGCTACCAGTCTATGGGAGGTGAACTCCATTCTACTCCAGGAAGAACCCGGTCAGGCTGATTTGCCCCGTGAATGGCTCTGGGGCTCCAGGCCAGATACGCTCCAGTGAGGCCGAGTTTCAGTGCCTAAATGCAAAGGGTAAAGTGGAACGAGCCAGACGTTTCAGCTCTGCAAACAACTGTGAGGGGGACCCTGCTTTTACAAGTTACGAAGAAAAGAACACGGGTTAGCTGTACATCCACTTGCAAAGCACCTGGAAGTGCTGGATCCATCTTTTGCAAGAGATCTGCAGAGCAATTCTGAGTTTCTTGGTTAGGTTTGGAAATGACTGTCTGCCTAAAGCCCCAGCAATCTTCCCCTCTTTGTGCACCAAGGCCACGAAAGACTGTTCAATGAGAGAAATCCACTCTAAAGGCTTTTCTGTGCTGACACACAGTCTCGCAACATCGGAGAAAAGCAGCAGCTGACACCCAACCACTTCTACATTTGGGCTTTGGCTGCCTGAAAATAAATACTGCTAATCAGAAAAGAACTTGAGACTAATACACACCCAGTATTTACCGCATATGGGCAGCCTCCACAAACGTCACATTCTAAGCAACATTCCAGTGGATTACATGAAATTAAGAACAACAAACAAAAAGACCCTGAAATACTTCATGCTACTGGAAAAACACATAGAATTTAAAAGATACCTATTTCGACATCATCTTCAGCTTCAGCTTTAAATATGTACACTTTGATAACTTCTGAACCAAACCCATCATCTTTAGCAACGTCATCATTTGTCACCTCAGTACTGATTTTCAAGGGAGTGCTTCCTATATGGTCCAATTTTTCTCCAACGTCATCCACTGTAAAGATAAGAGAGTAATAATGAGGTTCAAATACATTTTTTAAAAGCCAGAGTAATCAGTAGCATGATTTCCTCCACTATTATCCCCATGCATAGTAAAGGTTTGTATTCATAAATGGCCTTTACAAAACAGTTCATCTCAGGACACTTAAAAGAGATTCCAGAAGTTCAGTACTCATTTCATTGCAACTCAGGAAACACAGCAAGAATTACAGAGTGAAGAACACAAGAGGGAGCTTGTCATCAAAGAGAAAGTGGGAATTGGTTATGTCTGAAAGTATGACACTTAGAAAGCAAAAACGTATCAGTAAGTAAAATTAAACATCTATCCAAAAGTGTTAAAAATTAACCCAGAATTGCCTGTTGCAGTCTAAGAGTCCCAAAAGGTTTCACTACTCTAAGATACTGGTGACTTAAAATTTGGTAGCTGAAGCTCTTATGAAGAGTGATGACCCAGAGTACATTCCCAATGAAAGAGGTGTGCATCAAAAACTTGACTACATCTTCACCCTAAAAGAAATTGTGATTTTATCCACTTTATCACTTGAAAACTTATAAATTAATGAAGATCACTGTATCGTATACAGCTGATTAAAAGATGCAGTGACAATAAATGTAAATACTACTACGTGAAATTGACTTCTCATTCTCTACGTATGCAACTTAGTCACTCCGATTATTTGGTCTGTATATTCAAAATGCTCATTTTATTTATACAACAAAAATGACATTCAAACTATTTTGGTAAAAAGGGTATTCACATAGATAGCCACATATATACCCCAACTTGCCAATACGAAGGCCACTAAACTAAGCATCTTTCCGACATAGTATTGCCAACACACTTCTCTCAGTGGATAAAATTAGCTCCTGTGCAGATGGCCAACAGAAACCCGTGCAATGCTCAACACCTACTGAAGTCCTCTAAATAAAGAAGAATTCCTCAAAATGTAGACAAAATCTGAATGAAATACATTGCAGGGAAATAGCAATTTACTGCATACATAACATTAAAATATGTGCATACTAGGTTAAAAAAAAAAATCTTTACAATTAATATTAAAGCAACAGTAGTGTTTCATGACTAAGAACAGAGTCTACTCAGTACGGACACTGAGGGCTCTGACTACTGAGGAAAGGATGGCTTACCTCGGGATGGCTGCAGTGGTTCCCAATCCCCCTCTAAGTTTCCTGCCCTCAGTGCAGTGATGACTGCTCTTGAAGAGCTGCTTTTAATTACTCCAGGCTACAGCCTGGTGTACTGAGGTAAACTGGAGTTAGTTTAAGCTGTTCTTAATACTCCAGGCAGTCATGCAAGGTGGTTCAGAACCTCCTGGAAAAGGAGCAGATGCCTTTCCTGCAGCAGGGTGGAAATCCACCACAGCAATCCCAAACTAAGCTCTTCCCACTCACGGACAGGATTCCACGGGAACACCTATCCAACTAACACCGGTTTTCATCCCCTCATTGAGGAACCTTATTTCTATTTCAGAAATCTTGGACTGCATCAGAAGAGTACAGAAGTTATTGAGGACAGAACTAGATATAATGTAGGTAAGTACGAATAAGTATTTGATTTCATTTTAGAACCTCTGAAAATTATATATTTTGATGAAATTGAATAGAAGACATTAAAAAATGCTATGGTTTAGCTGTTCCTTTTTGTAAATAAAAGATTAATTGCATTGCTGAAAAAATACCAAACCCGGATCAGTAGAAGAAAGTTAAGATTTCCTCAGGAAAAGAACTTTTGTTTTTTAATAAAAAACACTCTACATCTCTATTAAAATCGATGCCAGCAACAACATCACCTTAATCTGTTAGAATCTGATGCACTGCATGGCGTTTACATTACCCTGCAGGACAATCAGAACACCAAGAGTATGAACACCACAGATGAGAAAGCCACAACAGAGAACTTGGCATATTCCTTTGACACTTAAGTTTGCCAGCATCAGGTTATTAGTACAGCTTTATATCCAGTATGGGAGTGTTACTGCATCTGCCAATTTGAAATTTCTTATGCTGCCAGAATGGAGTTATTAGAAGAGAGGATTATGCATCCTCTACTAACAGAAAAAGGGAAGATGCTAAAACATACTCATCATGGAAAAAATATTTCCATACATTTACAATGTTTGAATTTATTAAAAAGACCATTTTCTTTTCTGCATGGCTTTTAACATTTATAAAAGTTTCTGACACATATTCTTCAAAATGATACACGTATGTTTAATTTTAGTACAATGAACATTTCCACTGCATGTATGAGTCTTTGAAGGACTGGAGGTAACTCATAGTACAAGGCAGGAATGATTATATATATAGGTGTATGACTAGACATGCTGCCAAAACGCAGAACTAATATTTAAAGGCAAGGTGGAAGAAATCACTAATTGTAAGTTGTTGCTGTAATTTTAGAATTGGTAGGTGGTAGTAAATCTGCAACTCAAGCAACACCAACTTTTTCTAAACTTACACATTTTATAAACATAACGCATTATCAGTTTAACACAGAAAGTATTTCCATACTGGAAGGTTACTTAACAGCAACTTCCAACTGAACAGTGGAGGAAGCACATATATGTGATAAGAAGTTTTCTTTATGCCAAAAATTTCAAACTATTTAACTAATATTGGGTGACAATGACTGTACACCACTATGTATCTGGTGAAATAACAAAAAACCCACAGAATTTAGATAGTTGCCTTACCAGGACATCAACTGCAATACAACAAAGATTACATAAAGAAAAAAAAAGAAAGAGGAATTTTTGAAGTTTACAATTTTTATAAGAATAAATATTTTCAGCCAAAAATATAAAGTAAAATACATGAATAAAGCAGGTACGCTCACGTGCTGTGTTTTACCATTTCAAGTAAAGCCCCCAGATCTTCAATACCCTTTAAAAAATAGGCAGCCCTATCTTAGAGGGCAAACTTACAACATTGTTTTTAAAATTAAAGGTTAACTCCCATACCGTCAACCATCCTGTGTATTTCCAAAGATCTTCAGTGTCTACAATTTAAGATAAAGTAATGGAAACATATTGGGAAGCCTGTGTATACAGGGCCTCTGGAATCACTTTTCTAAAAAAGCAAAAGTGTAATATAAAAGAATTTGAAAAATATAAACTGGACTGAGAAAATGATACTGATATAGACTGTAGTTTATAAGATGTTGCCTTTTGTTTCAAATACTTCAACAACAAAAGACACTGAATCAGCAATTGCTATTGCTTAAATTGCTCTCTTATATGAAGTAAATTTCATGATTTCAATCTATTTTTAAACACATTTAGATAAGGGGACAACAATCAACACAGCAGGACATGCAATCTTTGTCAACTTCCAAAATATTATGACTTTTTTAAAAAAACATTCATGAAAATATTCTATTGTCTAAGTAATATGACTTCAATCACAGGCTGCTAACCCATCAGTGCTAAATTATCTGATGACTTTTCCCAGTGGTAGTTCTCAGGAACAGGAATGCTTACTTTATGTCAATGGATTATGAAAGTGTCTTCCAGATCTGACTCATCCACCAGAAGCACTACATATTATTATCTCGTCACTTAAAATTAACTGAAAAAACACAACAGAGAACCTTTATAAATATATGCTGAATCCTCCTGAATAAACAAGGTTTAAAGGAAAACTCAGCACACTTCCAATTTTAAACTTACCTTGCTTCGCTGTTTTCAGGTGTGTGATGTCCAGATTCACCGTGGATTGCCAGCTCCCAATTCATGTGATGCCTCAGCATGCACTATGCTGGTGATATCACACCCACCATAGGAGCCCATAGGGATAACATGAGGGCAAGATAAGTCCCGTGGTTTTACAATTTTTCATATTTTTCTTATGTCCGATATACTTATTTTATATCCCATAGGTTACAATAGAGGTGTATTAATATTAAAATGTTTAGCAAATTACGTAACACTGTATTGTAATATACTAAAAAGGAGGTGGTGGTGGAACAGTACCTTACCCCTAAAGGCCAGCTCCAGTGTTGTTCTTTGGTGGGTATGAGGTCACCAACATAGTGCATGCAGGGCCAACACACAGATCGGGAGCTGGCAATCCGCTGTGGGTCTGAATATCGCAAACCTGAAAAACAAAAAAGGGTATGCTTTAAGCTACACGTGTGCTAACTCCTCCCTGGCAAAATGGGATGTACTGTTCATAAATTTCCCACCTCAGTATGAGATGGGCTGGGTTCATGATCACACCATATACATTCATTTTGTATTAATTACTTTTTTTAACGAGTCCCTCTTAAACAGGTATTCTGGAGATTTAAAACAAGGGATCATGCATATCCCGTGGCATACGTTGTGAACATATCGAAAAAAGATTTTTAAGTCTTACAAGGCTGATTTTAAAAAGCTGAATTCATCTGCACTGAGATAACAGAGCAGTGGTAATCTTCTAGTGAAAATTTCCAATTACAAAATCATATGCAGCTAGTTTACAGAACTATCAAGACAAACTTATTATTTTCCAAATAGTATTTACACAAAAATATAATTACCAATAGTCTATAAAACATCTACGTGGGAATGTCATCCATCTTAAAATGGTGAAAAATCACCTTTCAGTATATTCAAACTGTATATTTAAACTGTAACTCCCAATGAAAGAGTAAGGTAAGTATAAATTCCACACTCAGCTCATCTTCACACCCTAAAATGTAGTATTTTAAGTTCCCAAAATGTGTTCCACAGAACAGCCAGTGGTATTCCCTGAGGGCATTACCTGTCATTTTAAGTAAAGTTCCCACTTTTTCGATGCTAAATTTCATTCAGACAGTTAAGTACTTTGAGAATCTTTATCATTTTGATGTGATTTACATTATAAAAAAGTCCAACATATACACCCCAAAAGAAGTATCATAAAATTAACTTTCTACAATATTTACTGAACGTTTTAAGTAAATAAAAAGGGTTTTAAACTGCTTGATAAATTAAGGCATTTATCTAGTCTACACAATAGCGCACTTTGAGTACTGTGTTCAGTTTTGGCCCCCTCACTACAGGAAAGGCATTGAGGTGCTGGAGCGTGTCCAGAGAAGGGCAACGAAGCTGGTGAGGGGCCTGGAGCACAAGTCTTGTGAGGAGCGGCTGAGGGAACTGGGGTTGTTTAGCCTGGAGAAAAGGAGGCTGAGGGGAGACCTTCTCGCTCTCTACAACTACCTGAGAGGAGGTTGTAGTGAGGTGGGTGCTGGTCTCTTCTCCTAAGTAACAAGTGATAGCACAGGGGAAATGGCCTCAAGTTGCGGCAGGGGAGGTTTAGATTGGGTATTAGGAAAAATTTCTACACCGAAAGGTTTGTCAAGCACTGGAAGAGGCTGCCCAGGGAAGTGGTTGAGTCACCATCCCTGGAGGTATTTAAAAGAAAAAAGGATGTGGTGCTTAGGAACATGGTTTAGTGGTGAATTTGGCAGTGTTAAGTTTACGTTGGACTCGATGATGATCTTAAAGGTCCTGTCCAACCTAAATGATTCTATGGCTGCCTTAATTTATCTAAAATGATTACTTAAAACAAAATTCTAGATTAGTAACATAGCTTCCAATGGTGATTATTCAGGCATATCGTAATTATACATATATATAAAATCTAATTTGCTGAAAACTATGTCTCAAAGTGGCTTTGAAACTGCAAAAGCCATTGGTAGGCTTGAGAACACCTGACAAAACTACAGCTGTATCAGACACAGCTGGGGTCATCAGGTAACTGCTCCTGAAAGTTTAAGATGCTCTCGTCTAAGTGCAGTGATCATCATTATCAACCACACTTATCTATCTTAGAAGGAATTTGAAAGATTACTTTACTTACAATTACAAAGGTGCAGTTGGAAATACGGCAGTTACAGAATACAACTCATCGTAAGTACTCTGTCAGAAAGGAGGAATTTTTTCAGTGAAACAACTGACTGTAAAAATGGTGTTCCTTTATTTACAAACACACAGGAATTCTTCTGTTGTAGGTCTAATTTGCTTTTTAGACTGAGGGTTTTTTCCAAAAAACTCTTTTATGACTTCTATTGGTGACATATGGCATTACAGTAATGACAGAAAGATTAAAAGAAAATATATCACTGCTGTCCATCCTATACTGAACAATAAATAAATAAATAAATAAAAATTTGCGTAAGGGACATAAATGCTATGAAATATTGAAATCTTTATAATCGCTTATCAGTCATGTCCTCTGTCTTGAAATTTTTAATAAATGCAGCTTGCTGTGAACAGATTTGACACTTCGACACACTTGGCATTGCCTTTTTTTAACATACTGCTTCTGACTAAATAAAATCTGTTTTAACCTACTCACATTTCATTAACTGCTTTGGAGAAGTAAAAAATCTAAAATGAACTATCATACATTTTATCAAATACATGTAACAATGAAAACTGGTACCTTGAGTATAATTTAACCACTGAAGATACATAATATACCCAAGGTCCTTTCAGTAGCTCTCACTCAACAAGTAGTACAGGACCACACAGTTTCCTCACAGTTGAATGCTGTGTGGAAACTTGAAATGGGCAGCCACTTTCCAGTGTTAGAGAGCCAATCAATTAACGCACACAACGCCTTAATGTCAAGTTCAGTTCAGAACAGCACAACATAAAATAAAATACCTATTATAATTTTTAATACAGCTAAACAAACAAGTTTACGAGTCAGATACCTTAAAAACCTGTTTCTTTGTTTGATTCTACTAATTAAACCCAACACATTGTTTTTACATGAATCTACATATGTAATGTAATCTACATAGTAATATACTTGTGTATCTTTAAAACAAAAAAGCATTATACTCAAAATAAGTGGAATGTTTAACTTCCCAATGTGTTTTTCTTAATTTTCAGGAATATCTAGTTTCAGAAATGCAAACACACACACTCATTTCACTCAACAGCATGAATATCATTCTCTTTCTTGCTGTATCAGTGATAATGGATTTTTCATCAAGAAAACCCAAATCCAGACACCAAGAATTAACTGGGCAACAGACTACTATTTGAGACTACCAGTACAGAATGCAGCAAGAGTCGAGTTATAGTACCTTCTCCCCACCAGACCACTTCTACTTCAGCTAATCTCCTGTTTATATCTACCTTTGTTTAACTTACAAGATATCATTAAGTAGTCTTCAGATGTACTCTTGCCATCATCATCGTCTTCTGTTTTTATAGTCACTGTGGAGCCAGGAACAGTACCAGCTGCTTGAATGACTGCTTCAGAATCTGAGTTCGTTACAAGAACTTCTTCTGAAACCATTGTAGGAGAGTTGGCTCCTGACACAGAGTCTTGCACCACATGCTCCAAGTGTCCATCAGGACCCGTGACAAGATCAGCCACAAAAACCTGATCGGGAACTCTAACAGTTTCTGTTATTAGATCAGAAGTCAAAACATGATCACTGGTATCTAAAGCTTCTTCGATAGCAACATCAGCTTCCAAAACAGAATCGGGAACAATTACACCTTCTGTTACAACATCGGTTTCAGTGATGATGTCAGGTCCTTGGACAACTTCAGCAGCTAAGCCATGATCAAGAGTTATTCCATCATCGGTAACAACATCAGAAACTAGGACAGCTTCGGGGACTGACACAACAATATGGTCTCCATCAATATGAGCAGTGCCAGCCATTCCAGCCACTATGAAACAATTATGAATGAGGAGAAAAACGTTAAAATTATTGCATTAGCAATTAGTTTAGATAAGGAATGGAATAATTTTATAGATAAGTTAAACACAGATGTACAAATTACCTTTCAACAATCCACTTTTTGCATTTCACCCAATAAAGACTACCCAAAGCAGCCTGTATTCTTCAAATTAAGAAAAACAAAACATGCCACTTCTTTAAGACATAACGTGGAGTTTGCCCCCAATTTAGGTTTTACAATGCCAATACATTAAAAACCACAGGCCAGTTTGCAATTTCACCTTTTTTTTAAAGTCCAGTTAGAAAACCTTCACAGAATTTTTGCATGATACTGGAAGTGTGGAATGTGGATACATTAATTGCTGTTAGAATAAAAGGACTCTCATCCTTTAGACTGCATGGGCCTTGATAAAAATAAATACTCGGTTGTATGCAATATTTATAGTACAATTTCCAACAACTTGCCACGTTGCAAGGAATGACTAGAAGCGGAAACCTGTTTTTCATTAACAGACTTGACTGGCGAGTCATATTTGCAGACTACTTTTCTATACATAAAAAAGAAT
The DNA here is from genome assembly GCA_013401275.1 of Pandion haliaetus. Classification (NCBI taxonomy): domain Eukaryota; kingdom Metazoa; phylum Chordata; class Aves; order Accipitriformes; family Pandionidae; genus Pandion; species Pandion haliaetus. The sequence continues at coordinate 53,793 of VYZV01016434.1, forward strand.
GCACACATAAATAGCAGTTTTAATCTTAATGAATAAAAAACACTGAAGAAAATGGTTATCAGAATGAAAAAAAATAAAATTATTCAGCATTGTATTGCAAATGCAATTATTTTGGTACACTCTGAAGAGTACTAATTCATGTTAGAACAAAGACACGGCTCCTTCCCAATACTTGAGAAGGTCATCTCCTGTCATAATGCAGAAATGGAGACCCACAAAGAAGAGACTGGAGATTTCTTGCTGTCCTTTCTCTAAACCTTCAAAATTGCTGAGGTTATTTAGCACTGCCACCAAAAGAAACAGTATTAATTAAAAAAAAAAAAAAAAAAAACCA
>VYZV01016435.1:495-13757 GCA_013401275.1 Pandion haliaetus
AAAGCTAATTGGTATTTAATCTACTGAAGTTGCATTTGTAGCAAAAGTTTGTAGAACTGCTATGAAAGAAAACTGGGCTGATCCTTTGGATCTTAGATAGCTTTGTCAAATGAAGCTCTTGGACCTTTAAAAGGTGCTTGAGAAAAAAATGTTGGAGGTGATATGTCTGTATTCCTACTCACTAAGCATACGGTTTGTAAATGTTCAAATATACAAGAAGCAAATGTTGATATGGACAAGTAACTTTATGACATCTTACTCTATCAAAGCGAAGAGATGGCTAAATTTTCTGTCTTACAGATAATAAATACCATAGTACTATCATTTCAGAGAGGAAAACGTGTTCTCTCTTCAGATTGTTTTGACAATGCCTTTTCTCTTTTTAAAGTAAAGAGGGGCTCTGGTTTGGAGTTGAAATAACCCTTGTACAACTTGAGGCAATTGCTTTAGAGAGGAAACGCTAATTTTACCTGTTTAGCTGTCTTTTGAATGTAACACACTGAGTAATGATGGACTTTTGTACACTTCATATGCTTGCCTTATTGTTTACATAGAACTTTTGTCTACGCTCTATAAGGTTTTCTTTATGGCCTGTATGTAGTTGTACCAAAATGAGGATTTGTGTCTATCTGAGGGAATTTTTTCTTCGTGTTGCATGTGCACGTGTGTGTATGTTTTGTTAACTTTATAGACTTTGAGATGGAGATACAGTTTTAAATGTGCAATATATACATATGTTTTAAAGTATTATGTTCCATAAAGTAACTCTGGGCAATACTTAAGTGTTTAAAAATAGCATTCCCTTAAAAGTTGTAGGAGAAGCTTGATATCATGTAGATCTAAATTGGGAAGATTCAGAAGAATGCATTTAAGTCAATACAAAGTATATAAGGTAAATAGTCCAATTCTGCAAATTTTTAAGTAAGATAATTAGTTTCAGCAATTTTATAAAAGTACTTAATATGTCTTTAAGTGGTAAACCACTAAAGAAATAGCAGAAGGGCACTCAGTCCATTGAGAACATTATTGTTAGCTGGAGCAAGATATGCTTTTACCTTTTTTATTAATGACGCATAGACTCATAGAGTGAATTAAGTAGAAGGAACCTCTGGGCATCTCTCAAGGCAGGGCTATCCTCAAGAGTTTGATTGCTTCCTTGTCTAGACAAGTTTTGAAAATGTCTAGGGATGGTGATTCAACAATTTTCTTGGGGCAACCTGTGCCAGTGCCTAATCACCCTCACTAAAATATTTTTTCTGTTTTTTCTTATCCCCAGCTGGGTTTTCCCTTGATGTAGCTCATGACTGTTGCCTTCTGTCCTTCTGCTCTGTACTTAAGTCTTCCCTCTAACACATAATTTAAGATGGCAATTAAATGTCCCCCTAGCCTTCTCTTCTGAAACAATGCGTCACTCCCAGTCCCTCCTCATCTGTTGTGCTCCAGCTCTCTGGCCAGATTAGTGGCCTTCCACTGGCCTTTCTCCAGCATATCCATCCCTCTCATGAACTGGTGTGTTCAAAACTGAACAGTGTGTTCCAGATGTGGCCTCATGAGCACTGAGTAGACTAATCACTTCCCTTGACCCCTTGGCTGATTCTTGCTGATACAGCCCAGTATTACAGTAATTTATTGCTGCAAGGGTACACTGCTGACTCATATTTAGTTTCTGCTTTACGAGTGCTCTTGTGTCCTTTTCTGCAGAATTGCACGGAGTCCCAGTCCAAGTTTCAGGACTTTGCTTTTGGCTTTGTTGAACGTGATGCATTTGATAGCTGTTACTTCCATTCCTCTGGCTTATCAAGGGCCTTATGAAAGGTTACCCTGCTGTCCAGCATATCCACCACTTCCCTGGGTTTGGTATCATGTGCAAACTTGCTGAGGGAATCCTGCACCCTTTTCTGAGTCTTTGAAAATGCTGAATAGTGTTGGCCAGATGCTCCATCAGATTCCTTTTGCTCCACAAACTTGCTTTAAAGAAAAAAGTTCAGAGTGGTAGAACATCAACTATGGTGGGTTAGCTCACATGAATATGTCTACATTTATGTGTCAGTATTGTCTGCTTGGAATCAGTAAAATAATATTGAAGACATGCTATTGCATGCATGGTGTTTGTGTCCATTCTTTCATAAGAGACAGTCTGGTGATATTGCTAGGAACACAAAATATATGAAAAAAACCCCTCAATTGGAGAAGAAGGTTTACCTGTGCAGGAAACCATTTTCTGGGTTAGGATTGAAGCTAGGAAACACAGCCTAGAACGATGTTGAAGTTCCTTTGAGTTTTCAGATCCTCATCACCCACTAATCACTCAAATTATTAAAGCACTATCAGACTTCGGCTGCATTTATAACGTATTAGGAGATTCTACAGCTTTGAAAATTCTATCTTTTCCTTTTAAAAAATTGCTTGTGATTTTATCACTTTGAATAAAAAATTACAATGTCAATATATAGTCGTATAAAGTTAACATGCCGAGTTTATTGTTTCATCTGGAAAAAGCTTTTTTTTCTTAATTGTACATAATTTTAAACCCAGCTGCTTGATAGTAATGGAACTATATCTGTTTGAAATTTTAAGGGTGGGGGCAGGGAACGGGACTGCAGTAACAACTAGTAAGAAAAGCCACACATGGTTCCTAGTGAGATCAGTAAAACTTCCACCTCACTTTTCAGAGAAACCTTAAGAAGCAGCTGACACTCCAAGGCTCAGTTTCCTGCCTAAAACACACTTTTGTTGATCGTCGTCTCTAGCGTGACTTTGATGTACTTAGCTGTGACAGGGAGGCTGTGAATGTAAAAGCAGTGTTAATGTATGCTGTGAACTGTGTCTAACCCTTGAGCAGCCGGACAGTTGGGCAAGAAGTTGTCTGTCATGCCACAGAAATGGCTAATTTGGGCAGAAAATTGGGAATGGATGCTAATGATCCCTTACAACTGAATGTCTGCTTTCAAGTTCTGAGCTTGTTGGCAGGGATTGTTGTTTCTGGTGGAGGGCAAACAAAAAGTTTCACCTCACTTGCCTAATATGCTTTTCTACATCTTTTTAACCAGAAAGGATAATTTCAGTGTATACAAAGTAAAGAAAAAAAAAAAAGTATTTCTCTGAGTAGGTCTGAATTTTCCGCTCATAGAAAGATAAATAATCCTGCTGAATTCCACCCTGATTTGTGAATTTGAAAATATTATTCTGTACAAAACAAAATAGGCAGCAGGAATGATTACTCAGATTCTTCTTGAATTAAAGCAAGATATGTGTGTGTCATTAAGCAAATATTTAAGAAAAATTTAAGTTTCTTTTAAATTACATTTCTTATAAATTGAGAGGATTGGAGAACCCCAACAGAAACTGCTACTCACATATTTTTTAAAATTCCCTAAGATTTTGTTGTATGTATACTGCCAAAATGCTGCCTCTTTGTGCTGCTTCACAAGTGCCTCTCAAAGTTTAAAATGTACAACGCACTTTCGACATTGATGATAGAAGTAGTGTATCCCATCAGATGAAGTAGTAGGAGTTGTTCAGTCCATCTTAAAACTGTGTCTTAGTGGAGAAATGTAGAAGTCTTCTTTTCATAGTTTTCTCTGCAGAGTGGAAGAAAGAACCGTGGAGAGGTAGCATCTCTGCAGCACCTCATGCTAACATGAGAGGGTCTGCTTTCTTGCAGGCTCTGGAAAAAATCAAATCACAGAAGGATTGGAAGGGACCTTAAAGATCATCTAGTTCCACACCCCTGCCATGGCAGGGACACCTTCCACTAGACCAGGTTGCTCAAAGCCCCATCCAAACTGGCCTTGAACACTTCCAGGAATGGGGCATCCACAGCATCTCTGGACAATCTGTTCCAGTGCCTTACCACCCTCACAGCGAAGAATTTTTTTCCTTGCATCTAACCTAAATGGTACTCTACCAAGCACATCCCTGAAGAGACCAAAGTCTGCTCTCCTGAAGTCCAGGGTAGCGAGCTTGCTGTGCACCCTCCTTGCTGCCCTAAGGATCTTGAACTCCACCATTTCATGGTCACTGCAGCCAAGGCTGCCCTTGAGCTTCACATTCCCCACCAGCCCCTCCTTGTTGGTGAGAACAAGGGCCAGCATAGCACCTCTCCTCATTGGCTCCTCCATCACTTGGAGAAGGAAGTTATCATCAACACATTCCAGGAACCTCCTGGATTGCTTATGCCCCACCGTATTGTCCCTCCAACAGATATCAGCGTGGTTGAAGTCCCCCATGAGGACCAGGGCTTGCGAACATGAGGCTGCTCCTGTCTGTCTATAGAGGGCCTCATCCACTCAGTCTTCCTGGTTGGGTGGCCTGTAGCAGACCCCCACTATAATGTCACCTGTCCCTGCCCTCCCTTTAATCCTGACCCATAGGCCCTTGGTCGGCTCCTCATCCATCCCCAGGCGGAAGTCCATGCCCTGTTCATTGACACAGAGTGTGACACCCTCTCCTCTTCTTCCCTGCCTGCCCTTCCTAAATAGCCTGTACCCTTCCATTCCAACATTCCAGTCATAGCAGCCATCCCACCATGTCTCCATGGTGAAGGGGCTCAGTTATGCCTATATTCTGATGTTGTACTAAGACATTGCAGCCGGTTTCTAGCCAATTTTGCATTTTATATGTTAGCTTTTCTGGGTTTTACCACTTTTGCCTTAAAAAGATGCAGAAATCTCGTTAAAACACTGTGTCAGTGGAACTTTGAAATTATGAAGGCTAATGTTTAAAGAGGTCAAGAAATGATTCCACCAGGGTTCTTTGTGCAATGTTGGCCCTGCCTGCTTGCGGGTGGGTGTTTGAAGTATGATACAAAAGATTACAGCAGTGCTCTTCTTTAACTAATATAGCCTAAAATACATTTCCAGGATATGTGTTGACCCAGATGCACACTTTGCACCGCTATACATAAATAGATTTAGGATCCATAGCCAAAATGAAAAAAAAAAAATTCATCGCACTTAACCAACGTACTGGTCATCATGTGCAAACACCCTGAAGAAGGATGGGACTTGCTCACCTATATGTTCAGCTGTGCTAACTTCACAGGTAATTGTATCACCCATTTAACTAATTTAGAAGGTAATAATTTTAGTTGAAAGTGAAGCTAATGTTTAATGGCCGCTTCTAACTAAGTCATCAAACTACACAGTTTTCAGTCAAATGTGCTAAACAGGTATGTTATATAACAATGTAAACATTTAGAATTGCCTAAAATGTCTATCTTGTATCAAAAAATGTAGAATTTCCTAATATTTTTCATATGTCTAAGGTAGGTAACAAAATCATATGTTATAATAGATTACAAAGTTATGACCAAACTGGCTGAAATTATATGTAAAAAATGATTGTGACTGTATAAGGAGCAAACTTGAATTTTGTAGTTGAGTGTTCCCATCTGCAATCTTAATATTCATTTAATATTTTGTATGATGAAATTAATTGGGTCTTTGATTATTTACTAATTCTTCTGAAGTCTTTTTCCAAATTTAAACATTGAAAAGTCATGCTTTCAAAACCATTTGATTTTTTTGGCCAGACAGGACATTTTAATGACATGTTTTAAGTCCTAGTCCTTTGAGGTTTGTATTCACTTTCACCTTTATGCATGCACCTCTTTCTTAAAACCTTAACTTTATTGTTTTCATAATCTATTATATCTTCATTTTTAAAAAATCATGTCACAATCTCCAAGAGATAAACATCAAGCTTTGTCCATTTAATGTTGCAGCGAAGTAAATATTACTTTAAATCCCCCATTATAGGGAAGGTGAGGGGTCTTTTTAAAAATTATGTTGTGAATGCATTATTTTAGACATTGTTATCTTCATGGTTGCTTCACAGTGCAATGTGTCACATTGAACCTAATGATATTTGTGGTATTTTGGGAAAGGATAAAAGCAGAGAAAAGAACAGATTCTAGCTTACAGAGCTTGTGTTAGTGTTACATATTCAGTACATGTACAAATGTTGAAGACCAAAAAATTAAAATTCTGTGTTTGTTTCAACGTATGATGAATGTAAAGTAACATGCAGTTGTTTTAAGATATTCTGTATTTTGCAGGAATTTTCAAGTGTTTTTTTCAATAGGTCTGTGCTGTCTCTGCTTGTGTCTATAATACGAAATAGAAACTGCTTTTCTTACAAAAATGTTTACATAATACTTAAAAACAAGCAGTTCCCTTGGGAAAACTTCCAGAATAAATAGTGCACACAAAACTCAATAGAGTTTGATGGCTAGATGTCATTATGGGTTAAAAATACCCTTTTGAAAACTTAACATAAAAAACATTCTCATTTTCAAGTACTTAAGTGTACGGCGCATGGTCCTCCTTTCATTCAGGCTGGTAAAAGTCAGCTGAAATTGATGGAGTTCATTGATATTTCTTACTCAAGTGCAATTTAAATCTCTGTAATTTACATATTGCTTAAGAGGCATACAAACAGAGCCAGATTAATGTATTTGAATATGAAAAGAAACAAACTTCTCCAATGATGTGAAATCCAAACCTATTTTATGAAAGCCTGTACGTGGCTCCACTTTTGGAAGGAGGCAGTCCTATAAGTGCAAATTTGCGTGTAGATTTCCATTAACATTGAGCAATGGCTATTTCAATACAGTAAAAATAGCTAGATGAGCATGAAACTAGAATGTGATCTGTTCTACACCTAATTAAATGTACCTTTAAAACCAAAAGTGAATGCTACAGCATGGATTTAAGATGATGTGCACTCTATAATCTACCAATTTTACTGTGCGGCTCTTAAACAATCACTTATATATATACATATGTACTTGACATTTGTAGATACATTAGTGCACCTTGGCCAGATACATTTATTGGATGCAGACTGAGGTCTCATTTTATAGAAATATTTCCTTAAGTGCAGCATTCTCCCCTTGGAAACATTGTACCATTTCTATTGCCTTGTTATTCCATTCCCTCATAAACATCTAACCATATTTAAAATTTGCTGAGAAAAATGAAATCTCCCCCTTAGTAATAAATCATCTGAGCTACATAGATGTTTCTAGCAATACCTGTAGAAAATTTATCAACTTGGTTAATTTTAAAATTAAGATTCTGAAAGGAAATACAAAATTCTTGCTGATGGCTTGTAGATGTGACATTTATAGACGAGATGATGGCATGACAGTTTTCCTTTACATTGAATTTCACAATTTAGCACAAGCAAACTGGTAGTTTTAATATAGTAATATGAAAAGCCATACACTTAGGAATGAAGAACATGAGGGAAACTTTAAGAACTGATTATTATACTGGAAAATGATGATTCTGAAATTGTCAGTTTAATTAAACATAACCTCCAACTCTGTGTAACTGAAGGGACTTGCATAATACCTGGAATCGTGAATTCAGGATGTGGCAGTACCTGGGGTTGTGTCACTGGAAGCACTGCTGCAAACAGGGAGGCTTTTGCACAAAATTTCCCAGCACACCCAAGCTGAAAAATGTCAGCAATTCAGCTTAGAGGGATATAGTTAAGAAGTGGCTTAATTACAACATAGCTCTGTAGCCATACAGACAAACACCTGATGCTATGCCACTCTTAAATGGGTCAATAAGTTAGCAAGATCCAGTGCGGCGAAATGAAGATTTAACAGTTAAATCTGTAAATGAAGTGGAAGTCTTTTCATAAGCCATGGGTATAAATAACCCTTGATTACTTCATGAACAAATGTGATACATTCATCTTGTTTCAAGCCACATTTGGGTCTTTCTCAAAAGACTTTATGTATCTAAATCTCAAAATATAGACTAGATGGTAGCATTGCTATGACAAAAAAAATGCAGCTTATGTTACAGAGTATTTAGACCTGCTGATCACAGTGGTCCCTTCCGGTCTTAGTCTATTAGCATTCTTATTTTTGTAATTAATAGTATGAGAGCTATGCAGATACGAAGAAAAACATCACAAAACTGAGCTGTTATTCAGTCTACAAGTGATCATCTGAAGCTGTATCTAGAATAACTCCACAAGTGGGCTACCTCCTGAAAAGATCTTACAGTGATAAGAAATTCGTCTGAAATCTCTGGCATATGGATTGCCATTGTTAGAGAAAGAAATAAAATTATGCTGTGTGCTCTTCTCATTTTACCTAATTACTTTTTACCATCATTACTCTAAATGTAATCACTCTGCATTACTTTTGGATACTAATTTATCATTTTCATGAGAACTATCAGGTGATGGTTGCCAGCACATTTGAAACACCTGGTGGTAATTGCATTTCACTCCGTAAGTCAACCTTGAAGCTTTTTACCAACCTGTTGTGAAAATATATTGGAAATCTTTACAAGCTAGAGGCTCACAAAATAGTGTTTTTATTTCAGCTTAGCTTAAATACAACCTTGTACAAAATAATGCTACGCTGAACACACATGGTCTGCCATGGTGTTTCTGACAGAGCAGTCAACATTTGGGGTAGATTTGTACAGGTTGGGTGGTAGATAAACCTAATTCTGGGTATCCCGTGTAAGCTCTAGGAATAACAGCTTCAAAATTGCTCCTGTCTTGAATTCTGCTCACTTGCAAGAGTTATACAGTGCTCTGGTCATGGCATCCTGTCACTTTGGAGGGGTGTCCCCCTAATCTGCTGTCAGCAGTTAGGCTTTGCCAAGCGTGCTATTTGGCCAGGCCAGCATCTCATTCCACTGATAAGCTGCTCCCCAGCTCGTCTCCTCTCCTCTCTCCTCCCTCCTTCTTTTTTTTTTTTTTTTTTTCTGTTCTTTTTCCTCTCACTCTCAGTGCTATAAGAGAGAAGCAGAGACTAAACAGCCTAACGGGGATCTTGAGCATCAAGGAAACCACTTCTGCACTTTCATCCCTGAAATCTGTGATCCTGCAATATCACAGTGATCACAGGGAACATCTTTTCTCCCTCCTCCCCATCTTCTGCCATCTGCCACCTTAGGTGCAATTCATCTTGTTTTAGCTATTCAAATAAGTTAATCCCACAGTTCTATGTCTGTAAAGATAAAATGTGTTGCTATAGAGTCAAGAGTATCCTGATAATATGGCCTGATGCACTAAAGGTAAAGTGGTACCTAATTATTAACATCAGAGGAGGAGAAGGAAGGGTAGGTGGAGAAGGAGTAAATGTTGAAGACCATCAGTATTTGTGAATGGAATATATTTAGGGCTCCAACTTTCAATGTCTACCTAGACAATACTTGGTAGTTTGTAGGCAATTTGTCACTGTAAGGAAAGAGCAGAATCTTCTGGACTTGGGTCATTATTTTTTACATGTATTTATCTCTCCATGTCTATAATAAAACTTGCAGATTCATATTTCTATTACATTGTCCCTTTTTACTCTACAGAGTTTTCCTGAGATGTGTTTTCAGATGTTCTTGCATTCATAGGTGTTATGGGTTTGGGTGGCGTGGTTTTCTTTGGTAGCGGGGGAGGGGTCTGCAGAGGTGGCTCCTGTGAGAAGCTGCTAGAAGCTTCCCCGGCTCCAAGTCGGACCCGCCTCTGGCCCAGGCCGAGCCCATCGGTGACGGTGGGAGCACCTCTGGGAGAACAGATTTAAGAAGGGGAACCAGCAGTTTGGGGGTTGGGAAACGTGAGAGGAACATCTCTGCCGATACTGGAGTCACTGAAGAAGGAGGGGGAGGAGGGGGCGCCTGAGGAGGCTGATGGCCCTGCAGCCCATGGTGAGATGGCAGGCTGTCCCCCTGCAGCCCAGGGAGGTCCATGGTGGAGCGGAGGCTCCCCAAGATGGCCGTAACTCCATGGTAAAAACCGCGCTGGAGCAGTGTGTGACTGGAGAGCAGCCCGCGGAAAGGACCCGCGCCAGGGAAGTTTGTGAGGAACTGCAGCCCGCGGAAAGGACCCACGTTGGAGAAGTCGGTGAAGGACTGTCTCCCGTGGGAGGGACCCCACGGTGGAGCAGGGGACGAGTGAGGAATCTTCCCCCTGAGGAAAGGAGCGGCAGAGACGATGTGTGGTGAGCTGACCTAAACCCCCATCCCCGATTCCCCTGTGCCGCCAGTGGGAGGAGGGAGAGAGAACCGGGAATGGAGCTGAGCTGGGAAGGTGGGAGCTGCTGGGGGGAAGGTGTTCTGAGGTTGGGTTTTCCTTCCTAATATCCTTGTTTTTGATTTGATTTGTAGTCAATGAAATGGATTTTGTTTCTCCCTCAAGTTGAGCCTGTCTTTTGCCCGTGACCATAAGTGGGGAGTGATCCCTCCCAGTCCTTGTCTCGACCCATGAGCCTGCCTTTGGATTTTCTCCTCATCCCAACGTGGCCAGGGGTGGGGGTGGGGAGTGAGCGAGAGGCTTCGTGGTGCTTTGTTACCAGCTGGGCTGAAACCGAAACCACGACAATAGGCATGAAGTTTTAAATATTCTTTTTAACTCTTGTGATGATCTTAAAATAAAATGGTTTATTTTACCTCCAGTTCTGCAGTCACCTGACTGCAAGGCACAGTTTATGTATAAATCACTATTAAACATCCAGGGAAATAACCCAGTAACACTTGAAATGATTCTCGGGGAAAATGAGACACAGCAAGTAGGTTCAAATATGGAGTTAATTTTCACCTGCGGTATTACAGCTGATGTTCATGTGTGAAACTTGTTTGGAAAGAATACTTATACTATGAACCCATGCTGGAAAAATTCTTAGGCTAAAAGTAATGCAGCACTATATGAATATGGACAGAAAACATTATCCAGATAAAGGGCTCATGACCATTTTGCTATGGCTGAAATAATGCAAGGATGTTTAGGATGTTTTGTAATCACAAAAACCTCATTAAAATACTTTTAGTGTTTTGCTAATTTTGCCACATCCAGAAGTTTTCTATAATGTCAAATGAAATAGATTCTTGTATTTAAATTATTTATTCAATAGTTTTCATTAATATATAAAGGCAAGAGTTTGTTCCTCTTTTTTTATGACAGCAATATTATCAATGGTTTAGCTGAGTACACATGGAAGTAAATGGACTTTCCTACTTCTAATCTGAATTTTACAGTATTTATCCATTCTTAAATACACTATTCAGAAGCCTTTCCCACTTTTCATTGTGAAATACTGCTTTTCATGTTATTTTAAGCAAAATCACTTCCAACAGTGTAAAAGAACATGGTAATAAAATGGCTGCTTCATGGCTGATAAAAAGGAAATGTTTATAGGAGGAATATGCTGTTCACATTGTTTTGTTTTTAAAATTTGACTTAGAACTTGTAATTGTAATCCTTTTCTTCTTATGTATGAATGATATTTGTAGTATTTAATTCTGCCTGGCTAAAAAGATGCAAATGGGACTTATTATTTGCTTGGTGACTCAGATTTCTAAAAAAGTGTGTATTAATCAAATTAAAGCTCATAGCACTGAATGCCTGTTCATGTTCTGCTTTTCTAATCTGTAAAAAAACCCCCACTGTTACTGAAAAATACACTGCTTTTAAATTACTTTTATCCTTCCAACAATTAGCGCACATGAGAGAGAAGGAAGAGGGAGAATATTTTTAAGACTATATTTCTAAAGCCAAGAACTGTTACACAACATTCTAAGAGTCAAGAGGGTAAATTAGCAAAGTGCAAATAAGGGTGAAACTGATCTATTACTGCTGCATATTTAAGTAGATGACTAAGTGCATCCCTTGTTTCCATTAGAAGAAATGATGAGAACTGATCCTGTCAACCAAATTCTATTCTATTCTAATTCTAGTTGTAACTTCTAACGTACTTCACCTGAGCAAAATCAAAGTTGTTGTTAAATTAATCATCTGGACTTTACTGAAGGAAAGCAAAAGGTAAAACCATGAATATGTAACCGTGAAAGATATTGAAAGAAATAAGCGGGATACTGGGGTTGCCAACTATCACTGGGCAGTTGGAAAGTTCTCCAGCATGCATTTTTTTTTTTGATGGATCACTATATGATTTAGCAGGTCAGTAAACTTTTCTACCAGCAATAGTTCTGTTATGATCTGTTGCTTATTTTGCTTGTTGCTTTTGAATCCGATTTAGTTTCTCAGGAAATTAGTGAGTCTTTCCGATTATTTCAGTGGAAAATGGATCTGACTCCCTCTCCCTCTGCAAAACAGTGTTCAGATTGCTGCTTCTGCAGTCTCTCTCCATGCTACAGAACAGTGTTCTTGTAAAGACAGAAAATGAAGTATGCTCTAAGGAAGAGGAAAATCTCCTGATAAGCTTTCGATGTCATAAAATCTGACCTTTGTATCAGGAAAGCTGCAATGTCTATCAGTATGAGACTTGACCCCATTTGCTATTTCTTGAACAATACAAAATTGAGGGCTTCAATTCACCCCTGAAACTCCTTTGAATTACTACTGCTGAAAAAAAAAGAAAAAGAAGAGGGTGATCGCATTTGTTATAGGCCATGGATTTGTGGAATAATGATACACTCAGAAGTATATAGGTGATGCATAAACATTCCATTACATTAACACGCACTGCATGTAGCATAGTTAATCCTAAAAAACAGGTAAAGTGATTGTTCAAAAAAACTGCCTTGCATGTTACCATCCGTAATTCAGTTAAGGAATTAGACAGTAGACTTTTAGAGTGGCAGCCAACACATATTAATCCGACTTTTTGGTCTAGTTGCAGAAAGTGAAGAACATTTGTCCTCTCCTCCCTCTTCTCTATATTTTACTTTTGTATTGCTTCAGGTTTTACTTTGTTCTTTCTGATTACTTCCCTTTCCTTGTATGAGTCATATTTTTATTAAAAAAAGTCCAAATCACAGTTCTACAGAACTAGTCTTTACATGTCTGATATATTTATACTGTTTTAGAAGTATACTTGTCGTGGTTTCAGTTTCAGCTCAGCCGGTAACAAAGCACCACGAAGCCTCTCGCTCACCCCCACCCCCGCCCCTGGCCACGTTGGGATGAGGAGAAAATCCAAAAGCAGGCTCGTGGGTCGAGACAAGGACTGGGAGGGATCACTCCCCACTTATGGTCACGGGCAAAAGACAGGCTCAACTTGGGGAAGAAACAAAATCCATTTCATTGACTACAAATCAAATCAAAAACAAGGATATTAGGAAGGAAAACCCAACCTCAGAACACCTTCCCCCCAGCAGCTCCCACCTTCCCAGCTCAGCTCCATTCCCCGTTCTCTCTCCCTCCTCCCCCCGGCGGCACAGGGGAACAGGGGATGGGGGTTTAGGTCAGCTCGCCACACATCGTCTCTGCCGCTCCTTTCCTCAGGGGGAAGATTCCTCACTCATCCCCTGCTCCACCATGGGGTCCCTCCCACG
>VYZV01016435.1:14076-30028 GCA_013401275.1 Pandion haliaetus
CTGGGCCAGAGGGGGGTCCGACTTGGAGCCGGGGAAGCTTCTAGCAGCTTCTCACAGGAGCCACCTCTGCAGACCCCTCCCCCGCTACAGAAAAAAAAAAAACCAACAAACCCCGCGCCACACAAACCCATAACAATACTTTCACAGGTAGTATTAATAGTAAATCAGCCACATTTGATTGCATGTATCCCTAAATCCTGCTGAAGTGGCTACCAGCTCTAACACTGTGTGCACAAGAGAAACTATCAGTTTATCCAAATGTAAGTGACCAGCATAAGTCAAATAAAGTTTCCACAGAGACATCAAACAGACATCACCAGAACATCTCATTTTGCAAGCATTATCATCTCATTAGGAGTTCTGAGACATTCTGTTCCATTAAACCAGGAACAGGCAGGCTGGAGTAGGTGTCTAAGACATTACGTAGCTCTGTGCATCTGTTTACTGTACTTGGTCATGCTTAATCCTCACTGCTTCTAATGAGGTTTTTAGTGAAGTTAATTGTGTTACAAGGTTTTGCCTCTAAGAGCTCTGCAACTGCAGTTGCAAGACTGCTGTGGTTAAATCACTGAAAGCAGGTACACGCTGCATTCTGAAAGCTTATTTTGGTATAGCTTTCTTCAGAGTTTCTTCTTTTGTTATTGTTTTGTATCTGAACTGCTTATTGTTTGTCAAAATCTGCTTTTATTGATGTTACAGATAGTATTCTTTGTAGCTGTAGATGTCCCATCCCTGGAAACATTCAAGGTCAGGTTGGACGGGGCTCTGAGCAACCTGATATAGTTGAAGAAGTCCCTGCTTATTGCAAGGGGGTCGAACTAGATGACCTTTAAAGGTCCCTTCCAACCCAAACCATTCTATTATTCCTATTGCTTTCAGTAGGAGAAAAATGGCAAGGAAATGGTGGTGTAATAATGCAGTGGACCAGGACCACTGGACCAGGACCTGGATGTCCTTGGACATGACGTGTCCCCTGATATCATCCCTCACTTGTTATAATTGAGACATGGTGTTGCTGTGTCTAAGAGACCTGTGAGATGTGTCTCACTGCCTTCTTCCCAGGCTCCCGGTGACAGAGCTCTGGCAGTACAGATTGTTATTGAAGTCCTGGACAGCCTCATGCACCAGGTGCTGGAATGGCATCTTCTAATGCAGCAGCTGTGGGGGACTTCTGTTAGTGACTGATGTCTCACAGTTACCTGGTGCAGGCCAGTACTTCGTCACTCCCATTATTTTTGGCATGCCTTGAAAATTTTTGTGTGCCTTGAATTTTATTTTCTCTTCATGTTTACCTCATAGCGCATCTTAAACAGTATGTTTGTTATTTTTATTGGAGTAGTGCTCCTGAAACCCAGAAGCAGGTTTCCACAGTCCCTAATGATGACCTTTCAGAGGAAAAAAAACATGTTCTTCCAAGCTCTTCCTGAATCAGTGCCAGCAAAACAAAGAAAAATGGGGTAAGAAATAATGGAAAGGATAAGCAGTGCAACTGTTATTTCATACTTCAGCAACTCATTTTTTGTTTTTGGCAAATGCACAGTTATTTGTTGGTTTGCTAGGCTAACTGTTTACATTTATGACTTCAGCAGCTAAGTGATGGAGTCAGAGAAGATGACTAAAAATATGTTTTGGAAGCAAATACCGTGAGTAGTGCTAAAGAGAAAACTCGAAATAGGAACGAGGATAGAGGTCAGATTTCTGACATTGTATAAAGATGTAATAGAGAAAAAAAGTATGTTCTTTTCACAGATTTCTCTTACTAAATATACAGATTATTTCAACATGCCATGCTAATTTTTTTAAAAAACAATACATGGCTTTTAATGTGAGGGTTGTGAGTTAAGAGGCATACTCTTGGTGAATGCATATACATGCCAAACAGTTTATAAAGGTGGCAAATTAATCTCCTTCTCAGATAAACAAAGTACACTGGAGACAATGGGAAACTTTTGTGGTAGCTTAGGAGTAATGGCAGATGATGATTTACCTGTGCTGTAGATGGGAGGATCAGGTAGTCATTATTTACTAGCATGTCTTGTTTCTAGTAATCAAACTCTAGGCAAAAAATATTTTTTGTTCTGTTCTTTTCCCATTTCCCCCCTACTTAGCATTGCTTCTCCCTTTCCTGACCCCTGCCAGTGGCTACACACTGGAAAAACTGTATGTCTGAGTTTTGCTCACTCGTTTTCTGTTTTCCCACTTGTTGGAGAATGGCTCAGAGAGCAAGGATATGAATCCACAGAACAGTTGTACGAGCAGAGCCTGTTCTGAACTTAGCATAAGTAGCAAGACTAGGCCGCGAGTCGGAGCTGAAACTGCAAGTCAGGCTGACAACAGTAAAACAGCAAGGACACTGCGACCTTGAAGAGTATCATAAACCAACCAGAAGTTAACCCATGTGTATCTAGTTGCTTAAACCAACCAGAAGTTAACCCGTGTGTATCTAGTTGCTTAAACCAATCAGAAGTTAACCCGTGTGTATCTAGTTGCTTAAACCAATCAGAATTTAACCCGTGTTAACCTAAACTGTATAAATAAGCGCTATTCGGGCTAATAAAGTGAACTACGCTTTATCACTCACATTGAGTCGACCCAGCATGTTCCTCCGCCGTCAGCACCCACTAAGTCCAGCTGCTTACTTTCATTTGCTGCATACAAAGCACCTTTGCGTCCATTCTGTACAAAGAAGCGAAAAGTGGGAACAAGATTATTAGTTGGACCTTTTATTTGTTATCTCAGTATTTACCTTTAATCTGATGGAACACTCTACAGAATTTTAGTGTTATTTGGCCTTGGTAGTTGATCTATAGAAACTTTGCCAGTTTTTTCACTCGGAAACACACAATGGAATATCATGGAGGGCTGTTACCCCTAACTAGCTGCTATGTAATGCCAAATTTGGCCTTACGGGCAACAGCTCAAGATTACTCTTTTTGAAAGTAATTACATTCCTTTGAGCCATTACTCAAAGGAATTTCAGCTGAAAGATTTACTGCCTCAATGTCCTCCGTGAGAGTTGCATAGCCAGGGAGTATTCAAGATACTCTACATTCAGCTGAAGCCTGAAATAATGACTTGGAGTAGTATGTTGCCCATTTCCTCCATCTACATAAACTAATTTTAATAAGGTAGGTTCTCCATGATCCAGAGGATTCCTATTTTGATCATAGTTCTCTTCCTCTCTTCAGTGAGTAGATGATAGGAAATGTGTGTTCTTCCAGGAATGTATTTATTTGAGACCTGTTCAAAGTCATATCTGCATTCTCAGCTGTGGATTGATTGACTGAAAGGACAGTGCTTGAAGAATAAAGTATCTCTGGGGTGAAACTATCAGCTCAGTGTGGAAAAAATGTCCATGGTTTTGTAAGAATCGTGTGGCCCAAAAATTTATTTCCTGTGACTTTGTGTGAAAAACATGAACAGTTAAATTAAGCAGACCCGTTCCTTAAATCTGATTGACACATACCTTTTGCTTTCCCAAATGTTTTGTATTTATTCTGAACTCACTCCTCCTTTCCTCTGCCAAATACAGACGTTCAAAGGTACCTATGACCCTAATTGTGGTCGCTTTAAAATCAGAGAAGACAATTAAAAAGATAACCTGGTAATCAAAAATAGTAAATATTAGAGTAGTACTAAACAATGCTGGGGTCAGATGTATTTCAAATGTCATTTTGTTCACCTTTTCCTTTAAATTAGACCTTTTCCTTTAGGCAGATGACACGAGAGAGCTGTTAGCTAGCACTGGAGTACAACTAATAACCTAAAAGATGAGAATGCCATGTTATGATAACGAATACTTGGCTTTTTTGCTGGCTGGAGTGTAAATTGTCACACAGAAAAGTCTAAAGAGGGCCCTGAGAGAAAGTTGTGCAATGTCTTGTGCTAAAGCCATGAACAATTGGCATAGAGCATTCATCAGGCAAGTATTGGTGAGCCCATCATTTTAATCAATGTGCCAAGGTCACAACCTTACAGGATTCAGTAGAAATTTCTGCTCATACTCCTCCTACCAGGCCTTAGTCTGGGTAAGTTTGGACTTCTTAATTGGTTCAATTTGGTGTAGGTTTTGACCCAAGACTAAGCCATCCTCTGAAGTGAATCAGTGAGTAAAGACAAGAAACACAACTTTAAGGCTCAGATTGCCCCGTAGGCAGCGGGAATGGCATTTTCCTGCTGCTGGGCCACCGCTGAAGCCGTGCCCTGGGGCACGTGCAAAGGTACCTTCTTCCTCATGGAGAAAAGTGCTTCTTCTCCGAGGTCCTCTAGTAACAGCACAGCGTTGTGGGAGGCCTTAGGGAAATTGCTTCGTGTCACCTGGGAGGCACAGACCCCTCCTGTGTGCCTGGGGCAGGCAACTGTGGCAGCTTCAGCGGTCAGTTATGGTTGGGCAGGGCCATAGGGATGGGGCCAGACTGAGGCCGTGCTGTGCCATGGGCCTGCAGGTAGGCCCAGCTCGGGGGTGCCATGGCCAGGCAGGGCAGGACTGCGGGGAGCTGGAGATGGGTCCTGCTCCGGCGTCGCTGGGGCAGGGGCTGATAGACCTGGGGGGCTGAGATGGGGTCCTGGGCTGTGGGTAGGTGGGGGAAGCCCGGGGGGTTCGGGCAGGGACAGGCAGGGCTATGGATGCTCTTGGGGCCCTGAGAGAAATCATTGGCATTTTTATTCACAAACTGATCAACACTTTAACCATAAGATGGAGCCTGTAATTAACTTGCACTAGTGATACAGAGCTGACTGGACAACTTCAGAGCAATGTCATATAAACCCTGTGGAATGGTGACAGACCAGATAAGCCTGGTGTATCCCGACAGTTAAATATTACATATATTTATTATGTATGAAATTTCCAAATACTCATTTTCTATTAGGAGCTGAGAAATAATTTTTAGGGAGTTGAATATATAAGACAAGACTGTATTTTCACAACTGTAGCATATAATAGACAAATAAAATATGCTATATTGTACAAGGTAGTATTTCCTGTGTAGTCCTTAAATATAGGGATACTGTAAAATGATGTCTCTTTTTTCAAAATGTGCCAGACTATATCACTATCCATTAGATCAGCCTAAGGGCATGTTTCTGAGGAAAGTATTTGCCTAATCATCTTTGCAATGTTTTTGTTTGTTTCCTAGCAGGAACATACAAAGTAATAAAAGTTAAATAAGGTTAATATGAGAGGATTATGGATTATTCAACTTTTATCAGTTTGGGTGAGAAATAACAAGATTATTAACAGAGATAGAGCTCTAGAGAGACAAAAGGTTGCTATGCATCCAATTTTTCTACTCTGGTGCAGATAATACTGATTTGGATTTCATGATGTGTTATATTTATCTGCAATGATGACTTACACATCATATGAAAACACATTTTCAGCTGTGCTTTTATAGCAACAGCAGTCTGAATTTCTATTGCTCTGCATATACATTTTATCTTACGAATTTTGTTTGCAACTGGAATGAGGTATTTGGAATATTGCATGTTATTGTAAGCATAAAATAGATATAAACAAGGGCAGCTGATGAGGTAGCTGTGGGATCTGATGACAAAATGTGGTGTTAGGCTCATAGTCCAAGATCAGAAACTTCACAGCCTCATGATACAAAGCACTGATCTGATATTTTGTTGACTCCGCTTCAGAAAAAGTTGACAGTTAACTCATTACTAGAAAGCTTTGTCCTGGGTAAGGTTCTGCAAACTGTGTAAAACACACATAAAAGTATAAGCTGACATAAACTCCATATTGTGTGCTGTAGCATTTCAATAGATATGCAGTTGTACGTTCACATCTAGCAGGGATCAAACTTGTGTTGCTGAGTGATTGACTGGTGCCCAGAGTTAAATTATAACAGTCAAGCAACCAGGGAGTACCGTAATAGGAGACATAAAACAGAAATAGTGCCTCTTCAAACCAGAAAAGCTCACAGCAAAAAAGGCCTCTGCAGATTCTACTGACAGCAATGGCAACTTAAGACAGCATGATCTAATAAAAAAATCTTAACCAAGTAAAACACTGGCTAAAGCTCGTATGCTTTGCTCACAAAAACTACTGAAACTTTGTCCTGCTGGTTGATCCAACAACATGGCAATTCACAAAAAAGAATCCAAACGACACGAGAGTCAAATCTTCTATAAATCGCATACTTAAGGCCTGACGATGCCCTAAGCTTGTATAGTATTCTATATTTGCTTAATGTTAATGCTGACTATAGTGACTTCAGCTGCTGTGTGGGTAATCTATGAAGGGACAAAATGGTGCATCCTCAATTAGGTAGCTGGCTTGCATGCTGTGTTTTTTTGCATTGCATGTTTGCAGGCCTCTCTCCAAGATTACAGATATTACCTTGCAAAACAACAGTTAAAACTTAAGAAAAAATCCACCACTACACAACTAATTTTAAAAATAAATAATAGTAAATTCTAACTAGACAAGTCAGGTTTTTAAATCTATTTACTGAAAAATCTGAGTATGTGGTTCATTCCCAAGCTGTTGATGTTGAAGTTTTGATATTTGAAACTGTGTTCTGACAGAGCTCCTTGTTTTCCCACTTTCCTTACCAGGATGCCATTAAAACCAAACATTCTTTATTATTCTATTGTGTGAGGGTGAGAGGTTCTTGCAAAGAAATGAGCAACTGTGTTTATTACTAGACTGTTAATATCAATCTACAGTTATTAATAGGTAGACAGAGAGTACCAGCATTTTCATAATGACTGTTATGCATTTGATATTAGATACAGCCTATAATATTGTTTTGATTGAATATAATATTTGTTACTGTGTACAGTTAGAAAAGCTAATGCTAATTATAGATGAATATATTTTAAGATTAGAGGCGAACTCTCATTTTCTTTTGAAAGATCTCCTTTATGACACCAGTCATAGACTTTAATCCACCTCAGCTACAGGTTTCTCAAGGAAAGGGCAGGAATGAGAGAAGAGTAGAAAGTTTGCACGTTAGCAGTAATGGGTGAAGTTACGCTCCCAGCTGATGTGAGTGAGGTGTATGCTGATGGTTTAAACTGGGATTGCATCCACGTGTTCATCTGTTGAGGTCAATAACTTTGTATTTGAGTGAAATCAATTTTCAAGAAAGGGCATCCAAACCTCATCTGAAGAAATCAAATCAAAAGACCAACCTTTGTCTGAAGAAATCAAAGGATGTACCGTCCACCTCCTCCTTGTTAGTTTGTGTATTTCTAGTTTAAATGCGTTTGGCTGCCTCTTCTACTTTTGACTACTTTTTGCCTTTTTCTTCCAGTTGAAGAACCTCTGAGAAAATAGCAGTGACTCTTGCTTGGAAGCAAACATGAAGACACTGTTGACTGTGATCAAGTCATCTCGAAATCTCAGACAGATTGTAGGTAAAAGTAACTGCTGCTGTTTAGCAAATTATTTGTTTTAGAAGATTTAAAATAGAAGCATTTTCTATATCAGATTCTACTTCAAATATATGTAGTGATAATGTAACAGGCTCACAAATGCTGTAAATCTGCCTGTTACCATTGATGTCGATAGCACGTTCCCAGTTTATGCCTCTTGTAAATCTCCTCTAGGGATTATTTGCTTGAAAAAAGACAATGAGAAACTAGGGAAGAAGAAAATGTAAATAGCCTTTACCAGGAACATATGTGAAGTAGAAAAAGTGAATATAGAGCAGAGACAGTATCTTGTACTTCCTACAAAGTTCAAACCTTTTTTGAAAAAGCCTTTCTCAGATCTTTTCTTCATTTTTAGGCTGGCAAGTGTTGGCAATTACAGAAAAGTGTGTGATAAGTGAATACATACATATACCAACTGCACAAGAGAATAAAGGATGAGCCTTTCAGAGAGGAACAGGTGGATTTACAACCACACCAAAAAAATTATAGATATGCATTTTTTATGATCACCAATATATGATAAAGCAAGAGGATTTACTTTTCGCAACTCGTTACAGATGTGTATATATTTCATTTTAGTATTTGCTGGGCAGGTTCTTGCTCACTCAGTCAAAACTGTAATGGGAGTTTCATGGCCACTTTAAACTGGCATACTTAATCAGATTCTTCATGAGCTTTAGCATATAGCTACCTGAATGCAGCTTGTGCCAGTAGAAACATGGGGTGATACTAGAGAGTGACCACTTGCAGGGAGGAGATACAGACCGTTTTTTTTTTTACAGCTGTGCCTGCTTTATGTCATTGTAAAGTGGTTGTGAAATTATACCTTTTCATTATATTTCAGAGATGTCTCAGAAATGTCCACTAGCAAGGGCAATGAATAATATTACACCTTCCTAGCTCATGATAACTTTTCCTTACCTTCCCTGTCTGCATTAGATACAAAATATATCTATCCCTTATTCATCCCAAGGGATCGCTTTGCTTCTATCGTCAAACCTTAAAATTCTACAAGAAAATAGCCTACCTCATTCCCATTTAACTCCAGCAACAATCAGTTCTATGCCATCTCACTGCCCTGTCTTCTGTGCTGCAGAAAGAGCAATTTCCATCCTTTTCCAATCCATTCCCATCTAGATAATTCAGTGCCTTTTGCTGTATTCAGCCTGTTTTTGCATTTATCTGTCTCTGCAAAAGGGTGTAAGGGACTAACACAAACTTTCTTCTTACCTGGGGGCAAGCCGTCAATATACCAGTGATCATAGTCTGTAGTTTGGTTTGTCAGGTTACTCTGACAGACTATAAATATTTGTATCTCTCTCCTAGATCAGATGAGAAAGAAGTACTGGCATCAGGTGTACTGCAAATGCAATAACTAGTATGCTGCTTATATGGATATTTGAAGCTAATCACAGCTGATGAGAAATGCTTCAAGCATGTATGTTGTCTGATAATGGTGTGGTTGTATTTCTTCATTATTTCTTATTCTGTTGGAAAATACCTTATTTTCCCTCTCTTTTCTGCCTGCTGTTTATTTGGGCTTTGAACAACAAAGTAGCCTAGCTATTGAGTTATTTGACTAGTGGAAGTGCTAACTTTGACAAACAGGGACAAAACCATGGTACAGAATGTTTTTAATGTTGTCTTCAAAGAGGCAAGTCTGAAACATGAAAAACATATACTAAAAACATGGGCAGGTGTAAAGATGGAGTACACTTTGTGGCTGGAGTTGTTGAAGAGACTCACTAGGTGCCTGGTGAGAATGCAATTTGCCGTCTGCAAAGTCTTGTCTTAGGGTGTACTGGGAGCATTTAACCACCTTTTCACTCACCATGGAAAGTTCACTAAAATAATTTTCCGTTACCCCCAAATCCAGCTCAGATCTTTCACAATCCAGATTATAAAATAAAAAAAAACCTGTAGGTACAATGTATGTACAAAGTAGTCTCACAACTTCAGATACCTTCTAGAGCATATTACATTTCACCACTCCATCCCTTGACAGTCACACTTTAAATTTTGAGCGATATACATACAATGAATACGGAAAATAGTTTCATTGACACTGGAATTTAACTATGTTTTCAGACTCTATTAAAAGTTACAAATTATTAAGTTTTAAGTGTTTTGCAATTAAATTAAGTGAAAATAAGCTGAATTTCCTGGTAATTTTAAAGTTATTTCTTAAGAATAAATTCTTAATGCTAAAGTTTTAAAGAGAGTCTAACCACTGAACTGCAGCCTGTCTGTGTTTAGATTGCTGAAACCAAATTGTATTGATATTTTGCAGTGGTTTTGAGTACCTGCTAGAACTAGATATAAAAATCCCTGTAACTAAATGTATTAATCACATCTAATGTAACCTGAATCTAATTAGATTCAAATATATACTATTGATAGTTCATATTTTCTGGTTTGTGTTATATATTTAAGATAGTTTGATATTACTAATGAAGAATTTTGAAATATTACTATGAACTTTAACAGACTTCCAATTTTGATAAAAATTCAATATTTATATAAATTTATTAAAAATGGTAGAAACTCTGTATAAGAAAAATATTATAATATTTAACTTATTTTAAATTTGTATTATTAATTCATGCTTTTATATATCTAATATTTTAGCAGAAGTATAGTGTTATCCTTAGGTTGTTCAACGCATAATTTCATATAACCTCATGAGGTCCAACAAGGCCGAGTGCAAGGTCGTGCACCTGCGTCAGGGCAATCCCCAGTATCAGTACAGAATGGGGGCTGAATGGAGTGAGAGCAGCCCTGCTGAGAAGGAATTTGGGATATCGGTGAGTGAAAAATTGGACACGAGCCGGCAATGCGTGTGCTTGCAGCCCAGGAAACCAATGACTCCTGGGCTGCATCAAAAGAAGCATGGCCAGCAGGTCAAGGGAGGGGATTCTGCCCCGCTGCTCCGCTCTGGTGAGACCCCACCTGCAGTACTGCATCCAGTTCTGGGGTCCTCAGCACAGGAAAGACATGGACCTGTTGGAGTGGGTCCAGAGGAGGGCCACAAAAATGATCAGAGGGCTGGAGCATTTCTTCTATGAGGACAGGCTGAGAGAGTTGGGGTTGTTCAGCCTGGAGAAGAGAAGGCTCCAGGGAGACCTTATAGTAGCCTTCCATTACTTAAATGGAGACTTAGAAGAAAGGTAGAGAGAGACTTTTTACCAGGGCCTGTAGTGAGATGACAAAGGGTAATGGTTTTAAACTAAAAGAGGGTAGATTTAAATCAGATATAAGGAAGAAATTTTTTACAGTGAGGGTGGTGAGACATTGGAACAGGTTGCTCAGAGAAGTTGTGGATGCCCCATGATTGGAAGTGTTCAAGGCCAGATTGGATGAGGCTTTGAGCAACCTCATGTAGTGAAAGACATCCCTGTCCATGGCAGGGGGGTTGGACTAGATGATCTTTAATGTCCTT
The DNA here is from genome assembly GCA_013401275.1 of Pandion haliaetus. NCBI lineage: Eukaryota > Metazoa > Chordata > Aves > Accipitriformes > Pandionidae > Pandion > Pandion haliaetus. Next base: position 24,905 of record VYZV01016435.1, read on the forward strand.
TCCAACCCAAACCTTTCTATGATTCAATAATATTCAATATTTTACTTTTGCAGGATTTTCATATAGAAATATAAGATCACAAAAGAATAATTATTTAAACTGTTTTGCTGTTTACAGATTTAAATAATCATCTAAATTTATCTATCTTTACGTGCATATTTTGTGTACTTAACTTGTTTTCCATCCTGTGTTGCCAGAAGCTAAGGCGTTATTATGCCATTGCTGGATGTTTCTGAGGTTGCCATGCTTTTCTTATTTTCAGAGAGGAAATAGGTTCATATCATCACACTGTTATATGTAGCTTTAGTCTGCCTGTTTTTCTATGAGAAAAGGAGATGTGCAGTGCCTTCTTTCCTACTTCTAGTCTGCAGGCTTTTAATTTGAAATCTTATTCCCTAGTTCTGATTTTTCACTCACTCACTCACTCACTCACTCACTCACTCACTCACTCACTCACCCCCTCAGGGTCTCTCTCCCTCTTTCCCTTTCCTCAGCTCACTCTCACACTCTTTTTTTGTTTGCATAATCTGGAAAGGGTTTTTTTTTTTCATTCACTGGAATGTTTGTGCCTGAAAGATTTTCCTGTAGCTGACGTATTTGGGTAGTTGAATTGTTTGTTTCTTTTAAATTCTCATGTTTAACTTGATTATATTATGCTGCAAGCATCTTGGAGCATATTAGAGATGTACTAAATAAATAGACGTGTATATTCTTGATGTATTTTATACATATAGATGACATTTTTTTAATCTATCTATTTATTTAAACTCACTGAAGACACATAAAAATATTAAGCATTGGGGGATGGCTGAAGTGCCATAGGAGTTGCTGAAGTGGTGCAAGAAGCACAGGCATACTCAAAGTAGTTAACAAACACTCAAGGACAATACCTTGTAAGGATTGAGCTCTGCCCTTATCTGGGTTTCAAAAACAACTGGGGATAAATAAATCACATAAATGTATTCAGGAGCACAAATCCTCTAGAATAAATGTCAATGCAATTGTAAACCACAGCATCTCTAAAATTAACAGCTAGTACAAAAAAGCATGTGTCTGATGCTTGGAAGACCAGTTGATTGCTTTTCAGACACAGATCTGGGCGGAGGAAAGTGAATCTTTAAATGTCACTTGGGGAGGGGTGAAATGGGAAGGAGGAACTGAGAAGTCACACATGAAGCAGAAAAGATCTTCAGTGTATTCTGAGATCTTGACAGATGTACTTATGATTAAGCTTGGCTGTGAAAAATATAGATGTCTGCTGTTTTACTAGTATGAGACAATAAAATGTCATTAACTCGCAAGTAACTGCATTTCTTACCAGACAGCCAAGAGGATAACATAATCTTGCCTAGTTCCACTAGTAATTATATACGTAAATGCAGCAGTTTCAACTTGCTCATATGGAATGCAATAAAAGATAAATCTGAAGTTTAATCCTGTAAATTTACTGACATTAAGTGCTGGCTCATAAAACATTTATGAGGAATTAAGTGTGTGTTTAAACAGTTTGTTGCACAGTGACAGAGCTGTATTGAAATATACCTAGCGCATGTCTACACTATAAATTGCAAAGCTCTGGAATAACATCAGAATGAGTTTCAAGTTAGATAGTCCTATGAAATGGAGGCAGCACAGCCATATGGCCTGTTTACATGGCTTGGCCAAGCCTGAGGACGATACTGTGCTATGTAGGCATATAATTGTTTTAGCTAAGCTGGGAATCTAAAATAATGCTTTATTGTTTAGTGTAGATATGAACCACTGTTTTTTATTGTTAACACAGTGAGCACTGGACTCTCTATTAGTAATAGATGTTTCCATTAATTCAGTAAGGCTAAACAGAAGAGTGAAGACCTAGTAACAGGTGTTTGCAAGCCCAACACTTCCTGAAAATGGGAAAGATATTTCTGTAGTAGTATGTATTACCTATTAGTTTGAACACGCAAATAGGTTTAAAGATTTAGAGTAAGTGAATAGCAATAAAGGGGTACTATTGTGCAGAGACAAATTGGAATCTGTCAATCCCCTGCCTTCCTATAAAATAGTTATATAAGATGGATTTGAAGAGGATCTTGTCCACAGAGATAAATGTTGCCTTTATGTTGCCTTTATGATAGCAGAGGGGGCAGAAAATGTATTGAGTTTATCAGCTTGCCTGACATCCATGGCAATGTAAACCTAGAAAATACAAGAAGGAAGAAAAATATATGCTGTCAGTTCTTTCATATTTCACAGCCAAGGAAAAAAACTACTTTTTAGAAATGCAAGTGCTTAGATTTTGGCTATTGATTAAATAAAGCAAAAGATCTAGGCAATGATTAATTTTATACGTGAAGAATCTGAGATTTTAAAAACTAACATTTAATTAAATTCTGGATTGTAGAATTTTTCCCTGTGGTGTGCTCTGGAAAGCAGCCTGAATTAGCAGCAACTGTAGGAGCTGGGGAGAAGCTTACAAAATTTCCCGAGTCCTACCTGACCATCCATAAGCTTTTTAATTAGCTAGAGCAATTGTCAAACTGTTGCCTGCCAGAACAGTTGAAGGATTTCCTTCGTAGTGTCTTGATTGGTACAACTGCACTGTTTTTAGAGAGTTGTTTGCCGCTCTGGGTTCGCCTAACAAACAAATGCCCCAGCAGGACCAGCAACTAAGGTGAGGTTGGAAGACTGACTCTTACGCGTGAGACCAAAGGGCAACTTTAACCTAGTATCCCATTTTTGACAGTGGCCAAGAGTGAGTGAGTGATAAATGATATAAGAATCGGGACAGGTTATATGGTAATTCCTTCTGATATTCTTGTATCCTTGCCCTGTTTTCAGTTCAGGGACTGGAGAGTTGGATGGGGTTTCCATGTACTTTGTAATGCACAATTATTTTTTCTTCGGTGTATTTGTCCAAACTGCAAAGGCTACTGAATCTCCAATTCAGTCTTTGGCCCTCTGAAGATCCCTAAATTGCAGATTACCAGAAAGAGGGACAGTGCCATCATGCAGCTTCTCGAAAACACTAAGGAAAGCACAAACCTCAATATGGGCTGTAGCAGTGGAGACTTTATGATAAAGTTCCAGAGGTACTCAAAAGCTGCAAGGGTGGTCCTGTGTCATGGAGCTGTGTACTGCTGCAGGCTTTCTTCATCTTCAACTAATACAGTGCATGACTGGGGATAACAAATAAAGCAAAAAGCCCTTGGTTTACTTTATTTTAAAGTGGCAATCCCAGAAGCTGCTGTCACTAAGTCCTGAGCTGAGCAGTGTCGATGGGAAGAAGCTGTCGTGTTCTTGTAATTTCAGAGGTCTGGGGAATGGGAGCTGCTTGAAGGTATTGTACTGTGCCAAAGGAAAAGACAGTGACCTTTGCTGAAAAACACCTTACAGAAAAGGTTGTTTATGCTCCCCAGCATCTTGCCCTGTGTCCCTGCCTTTTCTGTACACTCCTGAATCATAACAAATGTTGCTGTTATGTAAATCCCACGATGTGTCAGCTTGCTGATCTTTCTAGCCTTGAAATTCCCTGAGCTCCCCTCCTTTCCTGAGTAATTTGCCCTGCTTCTTCTGACCGCTGCTCTGTGCTTGCTAAATAACTCTCCTTTTTTGTATTTTCTGTCCACTCCACCCTACCACTACAGTCACAGGGAGGTTTTTAACAGTTTTCTGCTAAAAGGTTGGCTCAAGTGCAGTTCCAGCTGAAGTAAGAAAAAGTATGTTTGTTAATTGTTCAGTTTCCATGGCACCAAAGACTTCAGGCTTTTTCTCTCTTGTTTTGACAAGCTGTCTTTGTACTGAGAGACCATAGAGATCGCAAGTGGGTTTTATGCTGAATACTTTGTGATATCAACTACTTTGTAATCAGGAAATGGCAAATTACAGCTAGTAGGATTGCCAGAGGTAAGGGTCTAGTAGTCTGTCACTCTTCTTTGTACCACAGAAGTGGGCTAGGAGAAATTTTGACTGTATGAATGACAGGAAGATGCAGAGCTGAAGATAGGTTGGTAATTTCTCTGTATGAGTTTTTTTCCCGTTGAACAAGCTGCCTATCTGTGTGATCTGGAAGCAAGTACTTGGTTAAGAATGATGATAGAAGTGCTGTAAATTAATCACTTATTTTATTCATTAGAAAGGCTCTTCCTGAATCTTTGCTGAGTACATAGGTGCCTGTTCCAGATGGACCAAGACGGCTCTATTAGATATGAATTACTTTACATCTCCTGCCAAGGTACAGAAAAAGCTACAGTGTGTTTTGCATAGATTGCATAGCTCTTGGGGCTAGCACTGCCTTCTCTCTCCCCCACCTTACTGTCTATCTGCACTGTCATGTGTATCTAAAATATTCTGTTGACTGCTAAAAAGTGAAGTTTTTGGTAGGAAAAAAATTGCTAGATGGAATTCTTTGTAATAATTTTTTTGCATTAAATTATTAAATGCTACAGAATATACATTGAGTGATGAATCTACTTCGCAGAGTTAGGTAGTATATGATTAGTACAATAAAAACTTGTTCAGACTCTGAGACAGCTAATTTAGATGACATGTATTACCACAATAGTGAGGTTTTATTTGAGTCTGGTGCATGGAAAAGTAATGGAAGTTAGTTATTTTGAAGAGCTGGTGGCCTAACTAGATTGCCTTGTGTAGTGATCATGATGAAGCTGGAAGTAGGAATAAAAGAAGAAACCCTTGTGGTAACTGATAAATCCATCAGCTGTCAGTCTGTCAAACTTTGCGTACATTCATCCTCCTCAGTACACAAGGATGGGGTCATCACTTTTGGGCAGCCATGAGGCAAACAGATAGTAGCTGTCTGGAGACAAAGACATGAATTTTCACAGTACCAGTGAGGCAGCCTCCCTTTTCCCAACCCCTTTGTGCTGTTGCTGTCAAGAGGACCCTGGATAGGATCCTTACATCTGACCAACACAGAAGCACTCAGTGGGCATGAAAACACAGACATGCGTACTGCTCTATGTAGTGGTGCTTATAGTAAAATCAAAAGCATTCCAAATCAGAGCCTTCTCAGTCATGTCCACACCATAGGTTGTCAGGTGCACATCAATCTCTATCTTCTACCTTTGGGAACAGTCTCACTGTCTCAGTGATGTGTCTGTCTCTGTCTCTCTGGGAAATTTC
>VYZV01016440.1:15980-29469 GCA_013401275.1 Pandion haliaetus
GTTTCCCTTCCTAATACCCTTGTGTTTTGTTTTTTGTTCTGATTTGTAGTAAATTAAATTGATTTTGTTTTTTTTTTTCCCCAAGTTGAGCCTGTCTTTTGCCCGTGACCATAAGTGGGGAGTGATCCCTCCTAATCCTTGTCTCGACCCATGAGCCTGCCTTTGTATTTTCTCCTCATCCCAACGTGGCCAGGCGAGGGGGTGGGGGGTGAGCGAGCGGCTTCGTGGTGCTTTGTTACCGGCTGAGCTGACCTGAAACCACGACAGTGTTCAGTCCTGTAACCAAGGAAAATGTGAGTAGAGGGCATCATCAGTCATAGTGCTGTTAGCACGCAGCATAAGAGGTCAAGCTGTCTCTTAAGTGAATGCATGTTCATGAATGAACTTGTGATTCATGATACCAAATTATGATAATCCCAAATGGCAAATCTCTGGGAAGACTTACAAAACAAAACCAGACTTTAGCATGAAAGTGGTTGGAGTTTCTTCATTTTTTTTTAGGCCACCATGAAGTAATAGCAATCCTTTTTCTGGTAATTCTCTGAAGTAATCAGACTGTTCTGAGTGACCGTTCTGGGTTTGGGTGTAACTACTGCCCATTTTGAGCTTTGCGCAACCTGGTCTAGTGGAAAGTGTCCCTGCTTGTGGCAGGGAGTTGGAACTAGATGATCTTTAAGGTCCCTTCCAACCCAAACCCTTTTATGTTTCTATGATTTTGCTGGTCCTTTAACATCATGCACCTTGGCTTTTTTGGCTAGATTCCTCTTCAATGACTCCCTCCTCCTGGTCCTGCATCGGGGTTTCAGGTAGCTACTACACCACTTCCTTCATAAGAGAACTAATGATTTTGTGGTGTGTTATTCACCCTTCTCTCCCCATTGGCAAGCATGTTGATTAGAAAGGCCTGATGAGTTTCTGCTTACAGCTTGTGCAGAATGTTTTTGTTTTGTTATGGAGGTGCTTTGGTCAGGAAGGCTTGGTTCTGTGGGTGTTGGTTTTTGAAGGAGGGCTCGTCCAGCAAATTGGGCATGCATTACTGTTGGGATTATCCTGGAACTGTCCCATCTTGTTGAGAGTCTGGCTTGCTGGTTAATGAAACACACGTGTTAGTTTCTGCTATTGAATACATAGACCAGGTACGGAAGAACCGAGGACTTTTTCTGGAAAGGTTTCTACAGCAAGCATCTTCTGCAAATAGTGGTTCTCTTTAGTGAACTATGCATAGAAAGACACAGAGAGAGGGTTTTCCCCCCGCCCCTTGCACATGTTTCCAAAGTGGTGTTAATACTTGCACAACCACTTCATTTATGTGCTGTCGGGTTTTTTCTTGAGTTTGGAAAAGAGCAGAATGAAAGACTAGCCATCCTGAGTCCCACAACTTTTTATTTCAATGTCTCATTTTTAAGAGCTACCTGTTATATTTGATAGTCTGTACATAATGAAGCATACCAGTCTGTAAGTGTCCTCTTAGCGTTATAAACCACAGGCACTTCTGATAGTAAAATGTGATTGAATAAATTCCTCCAAACCATAAGATAATAAATTTTTTTAAGTGACCAACAGCAGAATTTTAGCTGTACCAGTAACAGTAGCAGCCTTTAGTGCAGTCAGCTGTAGTGGTTTTTTTCTAGTTTTTCACTGGTACCTGGTAGTTGCAAGTGAAGCTTTGCTAAATATACTACATTTCTTATTCATGGATTGATCCCAGAAAGCTGTCCTGGGAATCTCTACCCCTGCTCCAGCAGTTTCAAATGTTGAGTATTAAATGTTTATCTGTGACCCCTTCTATTTAAGGCTTAAGTTCTTTGTAAGGATTTCCATGAACATCAGAGCACTTTGGGTCAGGCTGCTAAGCAATAAGGGGAAATTGAGAGATGGGGCAGGCTTCTATGGGTGCCTGCATATTGATGATACTTCCTCTAGATTCTGCTTTCAAACACCTGAAATACATCTGAATGCTGATGAAGAGCAGCTAGTTCAAACTCCTTCCAGACTGAACAGAAGGAGGCAACCTCCAGTAAGCAGAGGGAGGGTTTTTTGTCAGAACCCAGGCCTGCTTCTTATTGCGGACATCTTCTCTCCAACTGTGAAAGCAAAAGTTGCATTACTAGATCTCTTTTATATTGTTCTCTCTGTTCCTGGAGTCTGTCAATACATAAACCTGTTGCCTGCTGAAAAGGGGGGTCTATTTTTCTTACTAGGCACAAGTGGAAACACTGTGGCATAATCACAGAATCACATAATTATTTAGGTTGGAAAAGCCTTCATCTGTGCAGTTTCCGAGATGGCCCTGGGCTCTAAGTTGTGTCTCAGTACAGGCTAGACCATATCTCCAGGTTCTTCATGTTCAGTATTGTTTCTCTATCTTATTCTGGACCTTGAAGAATGTTTCCTAACCTGTTACCAATTTAAGAGACTTGCTAAACTTCTGGAGCTTATCTTACGTTTCTGGTGTCAAGCTATTCCTTGTGCTCCTTTTAGTAAGTACACATAAAATACTCTTTGGAGGAAAAACTTTTCCAAGTCATTTAGGCACAGTAGAAATTTTCCACCCAAACTACTTACTTTATTATGTTAGTACATGCCTGTGTTGAGCATGGGTAGATCATCTTCAAATACTCTTTTTGAAAGGTCAATACTGTAATTGTTATCATATAACGTTACTATATATTACTTCTACTGTTGCTGTAATACGTAAAAATAAGCCACAAGTCTCTTGAGTCCCAGTGCAAAACCCCCCTAAGTTTAATTAGTAAGTTAGGAAATGAAAGATCTCTGTTAAATGTATCTGTGTCTTAGCTTCCCTTTCCAATATGTGGACTTGTTTAGAAACAGCTGAAGATCAGTTTATTGAAAGCACCATAGAGTGGTGGAACAATTTTATTATTAGTGGTAATACTGTTAAATTACACATTCCATACTCAGCAGAAAGAGTAAATTCATTATATTGACCTTTTAGATGGACCTTTTAAGCCCTTTCTTTTTTTACTGTGGTCCTATACAGTTTTCAGCAACTATGTAGAGTCATCGGTGTTTTTCTGCTGCTTCACATTTAATGACCGTAACTAATTTTTGCTGGAAGCCTAACAGCAGAGTAAAAGGAAAGCCATGACTCAAGGTGAGTGTGCTGTTCCAGTTGTAAGGAAGAATAATTGTGAATTCTGAACCTCAACATTTGGAGTACACACTTGGAAATTAATGGAGTGTTCTTGAAGATGGGCTTTGTTTTGGGGATGAATGAAAGGAAATAGTTTCACGTAGTGCAGTGACTTTGTAATGCCCTTAAACTTTGCTTAGTGTTTTGTACTTGTGGCGATGTTTCTGTAGCATGAGGTTTCGTTATTCTTTTGCAGGTTATCCAAGCACAACCTACTTCAAGTTAAGTGTATGCTTAAATGACTGAGAAAAGGTTGCCAAAGTAGAATCAAAGTGACACAATAGATACTAGCTTCTGCATATCAGTTTGCGGTAATAAATGTATCAGTCTATTCTTTGTACTCAGATCGTGGCAAAAGTATTATTTTCTTTTGATCCCAGGTGGGCAAAAGTGGGACAATATATTACAGTAGTATTCTAAGGGTGAGTCTGTGCTGGCTGGCTCTGCCTGTGTTCCATGCTGGCTGGACAGCAGCCAGGCTTTGCTCTAGAAGCTGTGCTTTGTGAAGCAGTTTTTTTCTTACTTCACAGTACTTGTAAAATCATTAAAGTACAAATGTGATCCTTTTGAATGGCTGGGAAATATACATTAGCACAGCATAAAGGTTCTGTAGGGTCTTTGATGCCCTCTTCTTTGTTTCTTAAAAGATTCAAGGTTTAAGGACCTCATGTGAGCCTGAGAGTCCTCCTTGTTAGCATTTTGCTAACAGCAACCCCCTCTCAGTTGGTTTCTTTTCAGAGTGTTTGTTCACTTTTGTTTTTGTGATACATGCCTTGTTTTCTTCAGCCTCCTTTATTTTTCTGTTAGAGTCAGGGACTTGAGAAGCACAGCAAACCAAACAGCTTCCTGATGACTTAGCTACTGCTATTTCACGTTGGAAAAACAGTTCTTTAAGATATGAACATCAGCATTTGCTTGGGTACCTTCGATAGTTAGGGGAAGGAAAAACAGTGGCAGAAGGTGACTTCATGCCTTCTTTCTTTCCAGTCTATTCTGTTATCTGCAAATTATAATTCTCTAAAAAGTCTCTAAAAATGTCTCATGGTTTGAGAGTTGCACTACATGCAGTTTTAGGTTTCCAAATTGTAGAAAGCACCACGATTGGGCAATGCAAAGGTCTAAGATGATAGATTCACAATGCTGATCCATATATTTTTCCCAAAACTTTTGATCAGTTCATTTGCATGACCCTTTTCTGCCACTCTGCACCAGACCAGGTATCATTTGCACTTGCAACAGTCAGCATAAAAGCTTTGAAGAAGGATATATTGTAGCCTAGCTTACAGAATTTAAATGTTCCATACCTGAACTGGACCAGACTGGCACACCCAGTAATCCGGTAGTCCTCAGCTGTGGGAACGTGCACACAACCATGAGTACCCAGTACTGCAAGGGATGGTGTGTCCCAGAAAGCCTGGAACTGGTAACAGAGGAAGCATCAGCAAAACTGATTGAGTGATACAGTTTGAGAACATCTTTCTAAACACGTCTAGGGATAGGTTTAACCTGTAGTTACACAAGGCTTGCTTGAGGTCCCAGAGCATTCTTGCGATGATTGTGTGGAGCAGCACTAAGACTCTCTAGAACGATGACATTTCAGCAGCATGGTGATCTGTCTGAATGAATCTGTTGCAAGTAAATTATCCACGGGATAAGTTAATTTATGCAGAGCTGCTATTACCTTGTCCAGGTTTCTTCTGGTAATCTAGCTAGTGCAGGTGTTGGTGTTGAGCCTCAGCCTGCATTCAAGCATGCTGAGTGCTAATGGTCCAAGATCACCAGCACACATGGGCGGTGCAGGCTTATGAAGGACCAGAAGAGGCCTGTAGTTGAAGCAAGGAATACAATTGGGTTGTTTTTCCTCACAGAGAACCAAAACGCAGTGAGACCACAACTAAATTTGCATCTTAAGTGAGACTCATCAATTTGCATTGAGAGTTCTGAATGTACCTTTTTGTTTCTTTTCGTATCTTCAAGGCAGATGCTGGAAGTTTCCAGTTTACAAGCACTTCTGTATTGTCCCAGAGGAGAGAGCCAGTTCTCTGGTTCTGGGAAGGTACTGCCAGCATAGCTGGTGTTGTCTGGTTTGTGTCTTTTGTCTGAGTCTGACTGGTTTCATGTGCAGCCATTTACTGATTTGCAAGAACAGCAACACTTCAACAGAAAAGTGTGCTTTCTGAATTAGGTTTGAACTTCTAAGTCTTTCATAAGCAATGAACAGGTAGATGTATTTTGTGGATGCAAGAGCCACTGTTACCCTTTTTTCAACTGTGAAGTCATTAAAGTGTTGACAGTCCCTGAAACAGAAAGTCAGTGATGTCTAGGGGCATGGCTGTCTGGTGGTGATGTATGCATACATTTATAATAAAGTTTAGAGCAAAAGTTTGCGGGCTGCCATGTGACCAGATACAGCTGTTATTAAAGGAGGAACTAAGAGGCTCACTCACCCTAGTTCGAGCTGATTCATTCCAGAGACAGAGAAGGAGTCAAAGTCTGCTGGGGTTTGGGAGCTCGAGAGCAGCAGCTGCTCCATGAAAATAAGCGTTATCGCTGCAGGATTTCCAGAAAGCTTTTCTTGCCTGAGAACTCCAATAACATACAAATTCTTGAAGACATGGATATGAGGGTCTGACCTGATTTAGTGTGGAAGAACATTTTCTAAAGGCTGTTTTAGGAAAAAGACATCAAAAGCAAGGAATCATAAGTGTGTGGCTAAATGAACACTGAAACTTGCTCAGCTTCATTGGGATATTGAAACAGACTGAGAAAAGAACCACTGTAAGGAAATAGCTTGTAGACTGAATTACCTTTTCAGCCAACACATTTCCACTCCTCCTTGGCTCCAGGAGTTCAGATTTCATTGAAGGTGATTGTCCCCTCAGGCTCCTCCCTCGTGTTTACATTTTCATTTGCTTTTTCTGGCTGTTACAAGTCTCATGCTTCTTTAGCAATTTACCTCCAGGAGCAGGAGCAGCAGCTGCGGCTCAAACAGCAGTAGAGCCATTTCTTGCCTTTTTAAGCTGGGTTGTTTGCCTTGACTCTGGCTTTCCTCTGTGCAGGGTTTTGCTTAGAGAATATTAGTTGATTTAAATGAGCAAATGATTGACTATTGCAGGAAGTTCCTGATCGTGCCTAGTAAAGAGGTAAGAAGCTTTGTTGTGGTTCAAGAGCTGAAAATACAAACCACGTGTATTTCTCTATGGATTTTATAGGAATTATACGGGAAGAGCTTGCAAGGAATGAGGACCTGGGTTTGTTAGGGAGGGAGAAAGTAAAAGACAAGCACACACAAAAAGATTTAACTTTGAAGGAATGCAGCTCTGGACTTGTCCAGGTTTGCCTGAAGGTAGAAATATTTATTTATGAGGTTGAAAAAAATAATCCAGATCTCCTGTAATGTTTCCTGCTGCAACATGAACAAGGGTACAGTGTGCAAAGGTTTGTGTATTTGCAACCTCCTTCTTTTTGTTCAGGTGGACTGGGTCAGCACGGCTCTTGCTGCATTTCTGGTGTATGTGTTTACCTAGCTGGCTTGCATTTGTATGTGTTTTCACAAATGGTGAATGGACAGGGGGTAGCTGTGGGGACAAGTCAAAAGGCTGAAAGACTGAAACCTCTTTCTAACTCACAAGCCTGCCTTTGGGTATTTGGATTTCAAGGAGGGAAGTGCCAGGAAACACAGGCTTGGAAGGAAGCCACTGAATTTGGTATGCATTGGTATTTCGGCTCCTAATTTTTATATAAGTTGCTCTTTGTGTATTAGGTATGGGAGTGAAAATACACACATACCCTTTGCTCTGAGGCTCTAATTTATAAGAGAGTCCCTGATACCGGGGTGGTGTGTGTGTGTGTAAATCAGATTCAATGTGGGAATTTTGTCAGGCTTCAGCCTGGGCAGTTCAGGGAGTTGGAACAGCTCCTGGGAAGAGAGGTCAGGCTGAAAGAAAGTGGGCCCCTTCGGTTTGGTTAAGAAATTCCAGCATTACTTAGGTCTCCACCGTTGTGGACTTCCCTTGGTTTTTGACAGCTGTGTTACTCCCACGTTTTACAGGGTGTTGCTTCCTCGGAAAAAATGAGAGCAGGGATTGAGCTGTGCATTGAGATGAGGTATTGAAAGTATAAGGCTGCTGCAGTACCATTGCTTAGCAAGGTGCACAGAATAAAATTTTGCATTGCTAGTATGTTTTCTCATTTTCTTTGGTCAAAAATATTCCCTGATACATGCATAGCTTCACTTTTGCAATTAAGTTGGTTTTGGGGGGAAAACATGGATGAAGACCAGAGTAAAGTGAAGTTCAAAAGTCCTATTGCAGAGGTATTCCAAAATTACAATTTAGAAAAAGGTAGAATATGAAATGAAGTTGTTATGTAATATGAGAAGTAACTTCAAAACTGTATTTTGGAGGTTTATAGTATTTGAATAGTTCATTTGTCCTGCTTTTATGAACAAATAAACCATATGTATATAGTTCTTATGTACATAGTTTTTATATATATGTAGTTTATACAGAGAGCTTATATATGTGTAAAATAGTGTACATATATGTATTTTATATGTATGTACACAAATAATAATCTAAATCTTGTATTTCTTTTGACTAATAGCATGTTCTCTACTATGATATCACTGAACCTTTGGAGATAGATTTGTGGTCATTGTTTCCATGTAAAATAAGTCATATCTAAGTATTCTTTGGGTTACTCTGGTTCAGAAACATATCTCAGGCTGCCCAGTATAACATTTGAGAAAAACCACTGATGTATACATGTGCTCCATAAATGCAGACTCTGTCAACAGAGTGTGATAGTGTATATTTAATTCCCCCCCCAGCAGAAATGCTTTATTTTAAAATAAAATTATGATTTTTGCCTCATACAGCATTTCATATTCCTTGTAAACCAAGTTAGGAGGGAAAAAATTCTCGGTAGAGTTGATTTTTTACCTAAACTAAGTTGTGTTCTTTCCACTGGACTTGCAGTGACAAATTTTACACAAGTCTGAGGTAAAACTAAATTTCTAATGCTGTTCAGCATCACACACCAGAATTTTTTTTAATCATTACTGGGTAATTACATATAAGTGCTTGTCATAATTAAATAAAAAAAAACCCCAAATTAATCTAAGACTGCTTTTCTACAACTGTGCAAATTTGAAAATAATCTACATTTGTTATGTGCAATATCCACTGTATTTTCATGATCAGGAGCTGCAAGTTTAAATATCCAGACTCCTCAGGAGCAGCTGGATTTTTGTTTAGCTGTGAGTCTCATTCTTTCTCATCTGTTTATAATGCAGAATGATAATTTTTTGGTGACTGTTTGAGGTTTCTAAAAAGGCAGCTTCCTACTAGAGCAAAACAGTCTAGTTGAAAATAAATTTGTTTTATCCCACAGTTGCAGGTGTTTCCTTGTGAAATCTAACAATATTGTATTCATCTTTATGTTCACAGCCAAAAGTGAGCAGGTCCCAAACATTTCTGTTTCCCGCTTTACTTGTAGACAGATAACACAATATGACTCCTCAAGTTCTAGCATAAATATCAAAAGTCATGTCTGTTAGGCTCACCCTCCTACTTGTGACTGCTGCCACCTCTGTTTGGGGAGCCACTGCTTTGAGAAATTGCCTTAGGGATTTTTGAAGATTGGCAGTGGGCCAGACTTTCAGATATGGATACTTTAGTAGGACATCTAGATCCCTCGCTTTACTGATGACATTTGCCTTGTGCGGCTGAAATGCCTTTTTTATTTAGCTGGGTGCTAAATGGTTTGTCCAGGACTCGGAACACGGGTAAATTGTTTGCTTGTTTAGTCAAGTTGAGTTTTTGGTTCTCCTCTCACATAAATGCATTTCCTTCTAATTTAGATAATCTACATTTATCAGATAATAATGCAAGGTGTATAAAATATTTCAAGCTGTTAGTTTCTTTCATTGTAAAGTTCTTCTTAATAAGTGGTATACCTAGGCTTGTTGTCTTGGTTATGAACACATTTTGGCTGACGCTGAGTAAGGTAGTGCTCATGTCCCCAGCTGTTCAGGCTTTTTAATACACTGGCATTCCACATGCTGGCAATCTTGAGGTGACAGGGTGAGACGCTGAAAGCCACAAAACCTGGTTACAAGTTTAATGGTGCCGAAACATTTCACAGAGATGCTCCTGTGCAGCCATCACCCCTTCTGCTGTGGTGTTCAGTTCTGACAGGGCCGTGTGACTGTTATGGGTTTGTGTAGCGCGGTTTTCCTTGGTGGCAGGGGAGGGGGGCTGCAGAGGTGGCCCCTTTAAGAAGTTGCTGGAAGAATTCGCCGCCCCAAAATGTCGGATAAAGATAAAGAATTCGCCGCCCCAAAATGTCGGACCCGCGCGCCAAAATGTCGGACCCGCCTCTAGGCGGGGAGTGACGGTGGTAACGCCTCTGGGAAAACATATTTAAGAAGGGGAACCGGTAGTGTGGGGGTGGGGAAACCTGAGAGGAACATCGCTGCCGACACTGGAATCATGGAAGTGGAGGGGGAGGAGGAGGCGCCTGAGGAGGCTGATGGCCCTGCAGCCCAGGGGGGTGAACGGTGGAGCGGAGGCTCCCGAAGGTGGCCGTAACCCCATGGTAAAAACCGCGCTGAAGCAGTGTGAGACTGGAGAGCAGCCCGCGGAAAGGACCCGCGCCAGGGAAGTTCGGGAAGAACTGAAGCCCGCGGAAAGGACCCGCGCCAGGGAAGTTTGTGAGGAACTGCAGCCCGTGGAAAGGAACCACGTTGGAGAAGTTGGTGAAGGACTGTCTCCCGTGGGAGGGACCCCACGGTGGAGCAGGGAACGAGTGAGGAATCTTCCCCCTGAGGAAAGAAGCGGCAACGACCATGTGTGTGGCGAGCTGACTCAACCCCCATCCCCTGTTCCCCTGCGCTGCCGGGGGGAGGAGGTAGAAATCATCGGTAGTGGAACTGAGCCGGGAAGGCAGGAGGGGTGGGGGGAGGTTGTTCTGATGTTTAGTTTCCTTTCCTAATACCCTTGTGTTTTGTTTTTGTTTTGATTTGTAGTAAATTAAATTGATTTTGTTTCTTCCCCAAGTTGAGCCTGTCTTTTGCCCGTGACCATAAGTGGGGAGTGATCCCTCCCAGTCCTTGTCTCGACCCATGAGCCTGCCTTTGTATTTTCTCCTCATCCCAACGTGGCCAGGCGAGGGGGTGGGGGGTGAGCGAGCGGCTTCGTGGTGCTTTGTTACCGGCTGAGCTGACCTGAAACCACGACAGTGACTCATTAGCACATGTTGTAATTGGGAAGCCCAGACAGCTCACAGGCGTCGGTTGCTTATACAAAGTGGTTCTAGTCATCTTGGGAGAATCTCAAATTTCAGAGATTCTGTTTTTAACAGGGACCCTACTATAGCAAAAACATGGTTACTACTGCTGAAGCTTCAGATCGAATTTACTGAGTTTCCTCATAAAAATGAAATGTTTCCATATACAGACTCACGAACATACACAGACACGTGTGTAAGCTTTCCTCTCCTGGTCACAAACCCTTTGGTCTCTGAAGTTTGCTACCTCTGTTCGAACCAAATTTTGTGTTGAGCCACCCTGAGCCAAACCCTGTGAGAAGTCCCAGAAGACTCTTGTTGTTCCCAGTAGTATCCCTCTATCAGTCAGGCTTCTAATGAGTACAGATGCCATTCTTCAGTGTCATTGAGATCTATACTTCTAAGTATTTTTGGAAAGCTCTGTTTGCAAAAAAGATGTTTTCATTTATCTACATGACAGGTTAGGGGAGGGAGAAATTCCTCTAGCAAAATTTTTCTTCCTTTCATCTGATTTACTTGTCTAAAACATTCCTACACCCTTCCATGATGCTTACTAGTTAACACTAACTATTCAGAGAAACATGAAACTTTACAATCTCTTCATAGTGTTTACTAGGAACTATAGCTCAGATTAAAACTGGGATTTGAGTCGTAATTAATTGTTTTAGCCAGCAATGGGATCATTTGAGAGTTCAAAGACAGCCATTTAACTTCTATATTTAACAGAAAAAGATGCTTTTAAATTTACTTGAAAGACATCTCAGAATCCTGAAGTAGTTTTAAGTCCAAGCTTTGTACTGACACATAAATGTGGTATGAAAAGGAATAGTCTCTAAGAAATGTAAATTGTTCAGAATTTGAAATAACAAAACAAAACCCAAGCTCCTGAATATTGTAAAGCTGTTGTATCTAATACAAAGTTGGATTGGAAAGAAGTACCCGAGTGCTCTAATTTGCGTACTTAATAGGTAAACAGCAAGCAAAGATCATAAGCAACCAAAACCCCATCCTCTGGTGAAAGCCATTTTCATGTTTATATCCGAAGGTGCTAATTCTCAACACCATTAAAAATACATTCAGGAATTATTTTTGCACATTTCCCAATTTGTGTGTAGAGATACTGTACGGATGTTAAAAAAAAAAAAAACAGCAAAACCCAGCAAACCCATTTCACTTTTCCAAATGAAATGTCATAATTTTAAGTAGAGATGCTGCTGGTAAGCTGAACTCCTGTCTGTTCTTCAGAACTGAAGCTGTACAGTTCACAGCTGGGAGACCTCCAGATGATTTGTGCTTGCTCAGCATTCCAGGCAACATGCAGAATAAATTTGATAAATTTGTATTAGTGGAAGAAGTACTGGGCAGGGTTATCGCTGAACCTTACAGAGCACACATATGCAAGACCCTCGTGTCAGTAGTCCACTGGCAGTCTGTCCGTCCTCTTGTCTGTACTCCTGCTACTATGCTTGAAAACTGAAACCAGGAAAGTCAGACAGGAAGACTTCTTAATGGTTCAAGTGTACTAGTCCTGTATTTACTTAACTGTGTTCCAGTTCGGATCTGTAACCTCTTCAAGTCTCTTTTGTGTCAGGGTTTTCAACTATTCAAATCAAATCAGCTTTGTATTGTTTTCTAGTTTTTAAATTCAAAACTAAGCACACAGAAAAGACAAAAAAAATATTGCTTAATAGTTGCTCTCACAGTTTGGCTTTCTTTTATTATTTTTGCAATTTATTGTGGTAACTGTATTAAATAATTCCACATGAAGCTCCAAGTGTGCTTCATTGTCCTAGCAGTAGTGAGAGCTTCTGAGAAATTGCAGCATGAAAGAGGCTGAGAAACTGTCAGCTGGCTGTATTTTCCTTAGATATGGTATTTTTTTCATAAATACTGTTTTTAAATATCTGTATGCAGACATTCAACCTCATGCATAGCAGCTCTTTTCACCATGGGGTTTACACATCATAAACTTCAGCAAACTTCTAACAGTTTGCTCACAGAGAAATTCTATGGCAAGGGGAATTGCTTTCTTTTTTCCCCTCACCTGATGACTTGTTCTGAAAAGGAGTATTTTGGTCTTTTGCATGTGCTGTTTTTAAAATCAACATCAGACCTAGTCCTTAAGAAGTAAAAAGTTTAATTATTAACTAAAATCTATTAAACCTATGATATAACCTCCAGTGTGTAAGTATTTTAACTGATGGAAACTTGGCAGTGTGTCCCATAATGAAGGCTTTTTCCAACCAGACCGCTTTTCTTGCCATTGTAAACCAATGAATTCATTGCCATCCTGGGTACAGTTTCTGAATAATGCTTTTTCTGAAATAGTATTGCCTAGAAAAGCTTCCTACTTTGGAAGCTGCATGATCAGGATGTCATTTTAAGTATGTTTTGAAAATGTGTGGTAGAGTTGATGTTGAAATGCATTGGGCTCTCCATGGCTCTCTTGATTCTGGAACTGTCACAGATGTAGACTAAGCTGTTGGTTATTTTTGACAAAAATCTGCCTGTTTCTAAATTGTAATGGTCTAATTTTCTTATTATCAAGCAATTCTCAAACTCTGGGTAGGAAAAATTACTCAGAAACTTCTTAGTATGAATGTTTTGGTAAATGAGCATGAAATCCTTTGAAAGTAGAACCACTCACTGTACTTTCTTGGCTTGGCGGACAGTAGAAACATTTAGTCCTAAAGCTTTTCATAAGGAACAGTATTAATTGTGTTCATTTTTAGCACTGGGCAAGACCCCAGTAACTGTACTCTACCTCAGGTTGGTCTAACCTGTGTGATGCATGTGGAAGTTGGACAAACAAGTCCAATAACGAATCATAAGAATGTGCCTCCCGTGGCTTTGTTTCTTCTTGTTATGGGTTTGTGTGGCGCGGTTTTCCTTGGTGGCAGGGGAGGGGGGCTGCAGAAGCAGCCCCTTTAAGAAGTTGCTTGGAAGACTTCGCTGCCCCAAAATGTCGGACGCGCGCGCCAAAATGTCGGACCCGCCTCTAGGCGGGGAGTGACGGTGATAGCGCCTCTGGGAAACATATTT